>JARUHE010164286.1:0-13992 GCA_031471125.1 Archaeomysis grebnitzkii | reverse complement strand
TGGAAAGTTAAGACAAACAACTTTTGTTTATGGAAGTTCTCTGTAACTCTTAAAATAAAGTTGTTTTAACACTAATTTATTTTCAAGTGCAGACGACGATGCCAAGGACGACGGAAAAATAAAACCTATATAGAGCTTTTTCCTAACGGAACGCTGGATAAAAAGTAACCTGAAAATCCCTAATAACAACAAAACCCAAGACTTCTGTCTTTGCTAAAAATCAAACCACTATGTTATTTCATCATATACACCCATACCCACACATACATACACACCCTTCTCTCGCTATGTTCTTTAGAAATAACAAAACCTTATTCATCAATTATTAACATAAAATTTAAAAATAAAAGTTCAATTATCTATAATAACATTTTTATTTAATGAACCACTCACAATTCACATTCCTCGTGCCATTCTACTGGAGCTTTTGCTTTTTCTTTGATAGAAGTTTGAAACTTTTCTTTGCCCAATGCAATCACAACAAATGCATCATTTGTTTCTGTAAATAATAATTATAAATTATTTATATAAAAATATTTCTAGATTTGTTGTGCTCAAGTTTAATTTAACCATTGAAAACAACCAAAATAAACACCATTTACTTATAACTGATGAAATAATAGTATTATTTTACTTAGAACTGACAAGATAAAAGTATTATTTGGTATTGGGCTTACAAATATGAAATGTACATACCATTTTTCCCCTTGTAATTCAAGCCTTTAGCTCTTTGCACTGGAAAAAATAAATTTTTACATTAATATATTAAACAAATCAATTTTAAAACTTACCAAAATTTGTCAACATAATTCTATGTTTTCTGGAATGATTTGAACTTCTTTTAAAACACAAATTTCAAATATTTCTAATAAATAATTGTTGGTGTTTTGGCAATGAATATTTATATAAGTTTAGTTTAAGTGAACAAAAATGACCTGTGTGCAATACACAAAAAAATAGTCTAACTATTTGATATTAATGAAGAACAATATATTTTTGGGGAGATTTTTAATTGAAGGTTTAGAAAAAGTTTATTTGGAGCAAATTATTAATATAGTTCTCTAGAGGTGAGTTGTATGTTTCCATCAGAACAAACAATTATAAAAGAATTGTATTCAACCATCAAACAAATTTATAAACTTTTTGAATATACAGCTTTTAATGCACAGTATTTACTTGTACTAGTTATTTTATTGATAATTAGTTTTTACCAGAGACATAAGGCACCATTGAGTTATTCTTGATTGTTGTTAGAGTTGCAGTTTGTTAAGGATTTGTTTTTTTCAAAAGTAGACTGAACATTTATTTTCATATTGGGGTTTACATCAATAATTATTGAACATAAATGAAAGATGTATGCATTATGAATAATGAATAATAAATGAATAAATGAATAAAATTTTCTCTAAACATTTAATTTATTTAAATAACTCAGTTTTATACTGATTTGGAACTTGTGGGTTTTTTTCAGAGTAGACTAATCTTTTTTTATTTTCATTTTTACAGCAATTGTTATTGAACACTAGCAATCCACGAACCGAATGGTTCAAATGTCTCGTGACCATTAATTCAGTAACGTAAAATAAATTCTATCTCCCCAAATATCAATCAAAAATAGTGTTACAAAGTGGGAAAACATCATTTAATCAAAAAATCACTTTAGAGACTATTCAGGTATACTTCATTTCCAATCCATTAATGCATAAATAAAAATAAAATATGGAAAAAAAAAATTTATCAAAAAATATTTTCCAGGTCAAATCAGAAATGTCAACTAGTAATCCACGAACCAGACGGTTCAAATTTCTCGCGACGATTCATTCAGTAACTTTAAATAAAAAATGCTCTCTAAAAATATCAAGTCAAAAATGGTGTTACAAAGTGAGAAAACGTCATTTTATCAAAAATTAACTTTAGAGACTGTTTATGTGTACTTCATTTCCAATCCATTGATACATACATAAAAACAAAATATGAAAAAAAAAGATTTGTTAAAAATATTTTCAGAGTCCAAAATTATAAAATAAAAAAAATGGTGTTACAAAGTGAGAAAACATCATGGTTCCTTTAAGGGTTTTAGGCTACCTAGGTTTGTTTGAACCTGATTTCTCATTAATTTGTTTAACAACAATTACGTCAAATATAAATATTATTGTTTTCATATTTCAATAGTAAATAGATCAAAGTTGACTATTAATTATTTTAATTGCTCGATTTATCTTTAAATTTTAATTAAAATAGATTTAAATGTTTCATAATCTTAATTTATGCAACAAACCTTAATAATCAAGGTCCCAAGAAAAAAATTCATTATCATTTAATTCCTTATTTAAAACATCGACAAAATTCAACAAATCAAACAAATATATGATTTATCTGTACATAAAACCAAGTAGTCTTGAAATATGAAAAGCTTAAAGCTGACAAACTCATTCAACATATAAAAACTATAAACTAAATAAATCACTTACCAAATTTATGCGACAGCCATTTGTAGGGAATAAATTTTTATAGTTGGTTTGATCGACAACAGATGGCGTGATGTTTCATATCACAAGAGGAACATTTTCGTATCACAAGAGTAGCATTCTCGTTCTTGATCTGTTCATATTTCGTGAACACGCCATGTCTACGTTGATTTGAACAGAAGAAAAAGAAGTGCTCTGGCTCTTTAGTGTATTATAATTTTTATATATTAAGTTTATAAATAGCATAGGTTGTGATTAACTGTTAAAATATTTTTTTTAAATAATTGGAAAATGTAAATGGCTAAATGTGTCAGGTTTCACAAAATTTAAGTAGAATTACACACTGCAGCCTCTATAAACTACTGTTGTTGTTAAGGTGGCCGGTTGTTTCAGCATTTAAAAAGCTTTGATAAATCTTTACAACGGGTACCGAATTGCACCTGAATGTACGTATGACAACAGTGTATTTTGTAATTGACAACTCGGCAGCATGTAATGGAACTGCTTATAAATATACATATTTGAAATCATGGTAAATTTTCAGTTTCACTAGGACATGTTGTACGACAACTGCCAAATTTTTTGCAGCGTGAATGAACGGTAACCAATCATTTTTTGTCTAGTTAATTAATTAATAAATAAATAAATATAAATAACCTATATAAACCTTAAATATGCTAAAAATAAAACTTACCTTCATAACTGGTTTCATTCAATAACCCATTCCTGATAGGCTGATAGACCGGCACATTCTTGAAGAAAAGCGCTGTCTAAATATCCCAGGAAATGAGTCTTTATTCGACCATATTTTGGAACGCACGCACGTCTTTACATAATAATAATGGTGTATACATCAAGATGGCTTTTCTCAAAAAATGTTCCTTTGGAAATTGTTTGATAAAATGTTGTTATTATGATATTTTATAGAAAAATCATTCACTGTCAAGTCACAACAGTCCATCTTCATTTGAACAAGGTTGGTGGGAGACTGAATTATTTGCTAAAATCCGAGGATAAAAAAATACCAAAAAAGTAATTTATTTAAATCTGAATGAAATTGCTCAGATTTTCGTAATATGAAAATATATATATAGAAACTAACCTAACCTAACCTAGCCTTGGTGTCTGTAGGATGCATAAATAAATAAACAGGAGGAGCTATAGAAACTCGGAAATCATCGTTCAACTCCGCTTTCTCGGTTGTTGAATGCGTAGATAAAGAAGAGAAATCCTCATCTGTAGAATGTGGAAATGTACAAATAGAGGATGAAAAGGCTACAAAACAGTTGAGCAAAACACTAATAATTATTAAGCAAAAATTGTCTAGGAAAAATACTATAAAAGTAATTGAATTTTCTACCAGAATGCTCAATTTTGTGTAAAAATGTCCCATACAAAAACCTAGCACCAACAAGAATTAGCAGACGACAGTCAGGCGTAAGATTCAAATTCACAATATATTAAAGGTTATATTTACTATATTTGTTTTTTCCAAACTCCCCACAGGGGCTACCCATATTTTGATGCATTAAAGCTTTTTATAAAGCCATTTGCCACAACAAATTCCTATTAATGCTGTCCTTTCTAAACAGAAATTGACCAAAATCATTTTCTTTGTAAAGTCTTAGAAAAATTACAGAACCTTATCTAACCCAACTTTCTCGGGTAATCATTAAGAACGGTTTCGTAATAAAAAAAAGTGGTATAAATAGAAACTCGCGGCACTGAAGTACCTGAAAATGTTTTGTTGTTAAATTATATGGCAACTAAATTTATTTCACCCTACAATTACAATTAACCGTCTTTTCTTAACATTTTGCTCATTCTCTTTTAATTTTCATGTTATATCTTACTTTTAACCATATTTTTTTTCTCTTTTTCCTTACGATCTCGCCATTTTTCATGTTATTTCATACATTTAAACGTGTTTTCTTCTAACTTTGTTCACATCTGGGTGACGTCATATTTTCAAATAGGACTTCTACTACATAAACATGCCAATACTTTAGGGTTGCCACATAGTCCACTCCAATAGTAATTCCTATGGAGCATGTAGCCATGGCTCAAAAGCATTGCCCTGTACATAAACCAGTATTTAAGTAATCTTTAGCATTATTGTAGCCCACCAAACAAAACCTAACCTCACTTTGCTCCTCAAATGGTGTTTATATAATATAAAGAAATTTATTAAGAAATTGAACATTTTAGAAACTTTTTTAACATACAAATTACAAACACAGCTTTTAACATGTAGCATTTAATCTTATTTGTTTTTCTATAAGAACCAACTGCTAATTATATAAATAACATGTATTTATAAAGAGTTTTATAAAATAAAAATTTCTTTCCATGTAAGAATTCTTGAACAAAATATAACATGCATTGGTCGAAAATATTTTCTTTGATTTTAAAACTAAAATTTAAGGAATCTAAGTAAATATTAAATGGAGAAAAATAATACATTTCGTAATATTAAACTGCAAACCTTTACCATTATTTTTCTATAAAAACCAACTGGTAAATTTCTTTTCATGTAGGCTTGATTATTGATTTTAATATATTACTAGGTATTTTTATTTAATTTTATTACTTTTTATCTACATTTTTTAATCAAATTAACTTTCTGGTTTTATTTATGCATCAATGTATTGGAAATGAAGTATACATAAATAGTCTCTAAGTTGATTTTTTGATTAAATGATGTTTTCTTACTTTGTAACACCATTTTTGATTGGCATTTGCGGAGAAAGAACTTTTTTTTAAGTTACTGAATGAATTAACACGAGACAGTTGAATCGTTTGAATGGTGGATTACTAGTTAAAATAGAGTAAGAGCATGCCGTCGCAAATTTATTTTTGTAAAATTGCTTTGGGCATCAAGTTTTTATAATGAAAAGTATTCCAGCACATAAATGCCTAAACTTTAAGG
The DNA here is from genome assembly GCA_031471125.1 of Archaeomysis grebnitzkii. Lineage (NCBI taxonomy): Eukaryota > Metazoa > Arthropoda > Malacostraca > Mysida > Mysidae > Archaeomysis > Archaeomysis grebnitzkii. The sequence continues at coordinate 8,595 of JARUHE010164286.1, read as the reverse complement.
AAAAACCTTGAAATAATATATTTAGTTTTAATGGACAAGATATAGCTGATAATAAAACGGTTAACATTGAATTATATTAGACAAAAATGTTGTTAAGTATATGAAATGCACAAGAGAAACTTTATGCATTATTAGTTATTGAATGTAATCACATTGACATTACTATAAAAAGTATTTCAAACATTATTTTTGTTGCACAGGTATCTGGAATTTATATTTTTTAGTAATATAAATTATATTGCTAGCAAATATATTTGCTAGTAATATAAATTATATTGCTAGCAAATATATTTGTCATAAGTTCATAACCTTCACCACTTGACTTATTTTTTCATGCTACCCATATTTTTTCTATAACTTCAATTAGATATTTTGTCAGTTTTTTATTGGAAACATAAGGAACTGCTCTATGAGTTACTGACTTATCAGTTTTTATATTTATTTATTATTTAACACAAATGAAAGGTATATGCATTGTAAACAAGATTTCTTGAAGAATTTATTTTTAAAACTTGAATTTATTGAAATAATGACATGTTGTGGTGTTTAAAAACTTGTTATCCTTAAAAATAAATAAAAATTGTTGTTATTTTGTAGCAATGATCATATAACATAAATGAAATATATCTGGTTTAAGAACAAAATATCCTAAATATTTTTCTCTAAAACTTTTATTTATTAAAATAACTAGGTTTTTATGAACTTGTTGATTTCAGAGCAGTGGTTCTTAGATGTCTCTGCTATAAACCCATAGGGTATGGTTCTCTACTAGTTGAGATTTAAGGACCATGCTGAGCACATTGATAGAACTAATGTTTGTAATAATGCTTCCTAACTGACAGCAGATGAACTAAATATGTATTCATGATAAATTGTATTAAAATATTTATTTTTGTAATATTAGGTACCAACCAAAGAATAAACGTTCCACAATGGCCTCTTGTGAAGAAGATTTGGATGTTAGTGGTAAAGCTCAGATTGAAGATGAAGTAATAAGGGAAGCTCTAACATCTGGAACCGATTTGCGGCAATACTCACAATCGGTGGAAAAAGAATTGCGACAGGTAATCTTTAAGTTTGAATGCTAGTAATTAACACTTTAACCGTTTCTTGTAACACCAGTGATACATATGGCTTACTCCATCTTATGTAACATCAGTGATACAAAACAAGTAAGTTTATGTTTTGATACATTTATACAGGCAAATATTTGTCTGTTTAAATGTATTTGAAAAAAATACAACAAAAACTAATATAATTCATAATTATTATCCAATATATTTGAATATAAGTCTAGCACATCTTTAATGATGTCTGTGTTTATCGTAATTTTATAATTAATCATTAAATAATTTCAGTTAGAAAATCTCAGCATCCAAGATTACATTGACAAGGCTCAAAATATTGCCACCCTGCATCACCAAATAACCGATTGCGATTCTATTCTCGAAGTAATTTTTTTGTTTTTTTTTCTTTTTCTTTTGAAATAATTATAATTTAAATTAAAATTGTTATGAAAAGTAAATAAATTGTAATTGAAATATTTATATCATTTATTATTTTGTTTCTAAAAGTTATGAATTTACAGAACATGCAGTCCATGCTTGAAAGTTATTTGACAAATTTATCGACCATAAGTCAAGAAATCCAATCGCTCCAGGAACAGTCGGCGTCGATCAACGTGCAACTGATCAACAGGAGAGACGTCCACTCACAAGTGTCCAAATTTGTTGATCAGCTCATGGTGCCTGAAGCAATGATACAGTAAATTATTTTTTTAATTCTTCCATGAAATATTTATTCTTTATATCAACATCTCAAACTACAAGTACTCAAATCGCTGATTCTATCTCTATATGTTGTGATCCATCATTTTATGTGAGACTGGGTCATTGTATTTGGATTTATATTATATATGAAATATAAAACAGTGAATATTTCCAAAGAGAAAATATATTTTCTAACTTTAAAAACTTAAGTGTTTGAAAGGGCCATAGCTTATTTTGCACTAATACATAATTGTTACAGATTTATCAAGATTGCGAAATTATTCAATTATTATGCTGTGTCTGAAAGACATCAACTTCTATAACTCACGTCTGATTGTTGTTGATGTTCAGGTGCAGATGATTTGTGAATTCTAACTAAATCTTGACAATTTTTCAAAATAATAAAAAATAATATTAATCATACAGAAAAGCTTGCTCAAATTGGGTTACTAAGGATTTTATAAGAAAGTTTAAGTTCATGGTTAATCAAGATTTTCATTTGATGGCTTAGAGATAAATTTTTGTAAAACAAAGAAAATTACTTTTTTGCAAAAAAATATTTCTTTGAATAATAGACATTTTAGGAGTTTTTATCAAATTCATGGTTAACCAAGATTTTTATTGGAAACAAATGAAAGTGTTAATATAATTCTTTAGAGGTGAGCAGTATCTTCCCTCAGAACATATGTTTGAAATTTTTTTAAAACAAAATTGTTTTCAACTATTGCATAAGTTTAGAAACTTTTTGAATATACAGACACAGGTTGTAATGCATGGCATTTACTTATGCTTATTAAACAAATTACTGTACATACTTTGTCGGGTGAGATAAAATTGTAATAATAAAAAACTTAATAATAATAATAATATTAAAAAACTTAATGAATAACTGAACAAAAAATTTTCAGCCATATTTTCAATACACCTGTGACAGAAGTAGCCTTCATGGATCAACTTAAAGGCTTGAATCAAAAGAGCAAGTTTATTAAAGAACAAAGTTTTCGAGGTAAGGTTTAGTTTTTAAATAATTTTTTATTCGTTTATCTCACAAGTTGTGCTCGACTCACACCAGAGGGCCAAGGTTTGATACTCATAAGTCAGAAAGAGTATTCAAAATATAATTCTTTGAAGTAGACATGACAGTGATTCCATTTAACCCTTTGAAACCTGAATTATTATTACCCTAAAGTCTACAATACAATGAAAATTGCATTGAAAATAACCCTACAAGCGTCCCTAGTTTGTCCCTACAAGCGTCAAAGGGTTAAAGAGACTAGAGTAAAGTTGTGAAGAAAAAACAAAACAAAGTTAATATTAAAGTTTTAGTCATTTGGATAAGTTTTTGTTACATCTATTCAAAGGTTTTATCATTTATTATTGCAGAATGGTGAGCTACCTACAACCACATAATGTTTCAGTTACATCAGTGGTAATAATAATGACTCATACTAGAATGCACAGCACTCAAGTGTTTTAGATTTATTTAAAAATAACTTTAATCTTTTTTTAAGTTGTTTAATGTCTGCAAGTACTTAATTACTTTGAAAGACTCAATTTTATTGTACTTCAATTCTCACAAATATTTTATTATTTGCAATTCAAATTGACTTTTGGCTTTTTAAAGATTAATAAAGATCTATTAATGAAGTTCTATAAATGAAATTCTATACATTTACAGATGCTCAATCATGTCAAGACGTTCAAGATATTGTAGATAAGTTGACCGTTAAAGCTGTCACTAAAATCCGAGAATATCTGCTGCAAAAAATTTCACAGTTTCGTAAACCTTTGTCGAACTATCAGATTCCACAAAATGCCATGATAAAACATAAGTAAATGAATTTAAAAAAATTTTCCAATGCATTGCTTTACTGATGCAGGTTGGGTGTCCGTTTTTTGCATAATAATCTCTTATTTATGCAAAAGACTCCTTAGTATCCCTTAATGCTTGACCTGTACTTCAACATAGTGTTTAATGTTTCAATAAAACAATTAAAAATAATTTTCTCACAATGTGTGGCAGAGGACCATGTTGTTTTATTGGCGGAAAGGTAAGGCACCATTCTATGAGCTCCTCTCGATTGATAAAGTTGTTGTTAGGGATATGTTTAACTTCTGCTTTTTTTGTGGTGGAAACGTAAAGCACTGCTCTATGAGTCACTCATGATTGTTGTTGTTGTCAACTTGTTTTTTTTTCAAATTAGAGTAAACATTTTTCTTTTAATTTTGGCTTTACACCAATAATTGTTGAACATAAATGAAAGGTTTATCTTTAATAAAATTTTCTTAGTAACTTGAATTTATTGAAATAACTTCAACTTGTATATTTTTCCAAAGTACAGTAAACGTTTTTTTTATTTTGTTTATTTTACAGTAATACTTATTGAAGTTAAATAAAAGATATGAATTTTGAACAATCCATCTTGAATAAAATTTTCTTTAAAACTTGAATTTATTGAAATAACTACGTTATTATATGAAATTGTTGAATTCAGAGCAATGATTTATAGTTGTTGCCGCTATAAACCCGTAGAGTTTGGTTTTTACTAGTTAAAACTAGACTAAACAATTTTATTTTAGAGCAATGATCATTTAACATAAATGAAAGATATACGCATTAAAAAAAATATTTCTAAGCTTGAATTTGTTGAAATAAATATGTTTTTATGGTGTTTATATACTTTTTGATTTCCGAGCAATGATTTTAGATGTCTCCACTATAAACCTGTAGTGTTTGGTTATGTAGTAATGATAATTGTACTACTTTAGTTCTTTACAATTGTTTCTCTTAATATATTGGTTATTTATTATTGGTGTTGGATAAAACTGAACTGTGTCATGATTAATTTGTAGTAATGGTATGTCATTTTTTTTTAGATTTTTCTTTGAGTTTTTGCTACTTCATGCTAGAACTATAGCTGGAGAAGTCCATGATGAGTATATAGAAACGATGAGTAAAGTCTACAATTCTTATTTTCAATCCTATACAAAACAACTTTGGAAATTGCAGGTTTGCTTTCTTTCTTAGAATTTTATATAAATTTGTATTTAACATGTAAGAATGTATTTTTTCATATTTTTAGAATGTTTAAAATAGTTTAAGGTAGTCCTAGTCCAATTACATATTTTTATAGTAGACTACAAAAGAATTAAACAGAAAAAGTTAAACAAAAGTGATCAAGAAAAAGTAGGCTGAACCACAAGGGCCACAACTGTTTTCTGAAAAGTTTGACAAATCTTGTTTATAATGAGATTAAGAAGTTACTTGAATAGTTTGTAATTGTTTACAAAATAGTTGTGATGGATAATTAGCAAGTTTATGAATATAATGGAATGAACTATTGTGATCACCCTGTTACAGTCCTGTAGGCTGCGTAGGCACTGTACATCAGTAAATCTTGGTTTATACATTTGTTTGAATTTTACAACAATGTTTCATCCACAATAATTTTTTATATGGATGTAATACTTCTTCTTAAATTTAATGATACTATTTTGGTTTTAATGAAAAGCATTTTTTATGAACAGCACTAGATTTCTTGGTCAATTTTTTTCATTAAACTCATTGTTCATTTTTTTGAAGTTCTACAACACATTTTGGTGAATAACAATTGTTTATATAAATTTTCTTAGCCATGTACACTATGTTTTATTTTTTACTTTAATGGAATGTTTTTGATTTTAATTAAAAACTGTTTTTTTATAAACAATCAAATTTCTTGTCTAAAAATTTTATTAAGCTCACTATGAATTTATTTGAAATTCTACAACAAGATGCATTTAATAGTATTTCACACATTACTAGTTGCTCTCTGGTATTGCCTTCTTGGGACTTGTCATGCATTTAGTTACTTCAAATTTTTAGAAATCTTCTCATTCAAATTGTATGTGCTGACTATGCTACTGGGAGGGTGCCATTTATATTGGCCAGACTTCCTCTAACGAGGAATTAAAATTAAAAAGTACAAGTTTTTTGGTTTCATCACTTCTTCTAAGTGCTAAATACTCACAGGATGCTTATTTATATTTTCATTCATTTCGTGTGAAGAAAGTATCTAGAAGATGAATCTCATATTATAGTTTCCACTATTAATAAATATACTTTTACCAACATATTTTAATTAAATTTATTTTTCAGTATGAAGAAGGTGTAACCAAAGATGACCTTATGGGTGTTGAAGATAACCGATCTGGATCATTTTTCACCAAAAGCTTAAAAAGTCGAGGAACCGTCTTCACCCTTGGAACCCGAGACTCGGTGGTGTCAGTAACGGGCTTGACACAAGACATCATTGTCCCGCATACTGCTTCTAAAGAACCCAACAAATACACTTTTGAGAGTCTGTTCAGAAGTCAACAATACGCGCTGATGGACAATGCGTGCCGAGAATATATTTTTCTCACTGAATTCTTTGTGGTACAGGAGTCGGATGCTCAGAAGCTCTTTAATACAATCTTTGGAAAATCTTTACAGCACATTCAAGTTGGTTTGACATTTTTTCTAATCCATTTAATTAGTGTTGCAGAAAATTTTACTAAACAAAAGTTGTATAATGGTACTAAATAGTTGCTTGAAATTATAACCACACGGTAGTTTAGGCATAGCTATTTTTTTATGGTATCCATCCTATTACAACCACCCATGGTGCCAAAAAAACAGGATTTTTTGTCTTTCAAGATTTTTTTCGTTTTCTTTAACCCAAAAATGAGCACAAAGTGGCCTTTTTCTGCAATAAAAACTTTAAAATAGAAAAATATTTTTTACCACCATGCAATCAACATGCGTGGGTCAGTCCGTTGTCGTCAGTGTATCTTTCTATAAAGTATATGTTCTTCCAAAAACAAATTAAATTTTTTATTTTAAATTTATTTTATTGAAGAAAGGTTATAATAATAATAATTTAGAGAACTTGATTTGCTTAAATAAAGTATTTCTATAGATTACATTTTCTTTAAACAAATATGGTTTATAGCTCTAATTAACTTTAAAAATAGACTATTTCACTATTGTTATTACAATAGATGAAGGTAAATGTTGAAGATTTTATTTGTAGCTCTACAGTAAAGTTTGTATAGTAATATCAGTTTGTCTGGTCCACTGGGACCAAATAAAAATAATAAAAAAGTCAAATGCTTGAAGTAATGTAATTAATTAAATTAATTGTTTAGTTAACTTACTTGAAAAAAAATATGTCTACATTCTCAAATAAATTAAATTTTCAAGAACTGTGTGCATAAGAAGTATGAAATAATCTTTCTTTTATTTGATCCATAGAAAGAGATATGCGGAGTGGTGATGGGATGCTTTGACTCGATCGCACTCTACCTGTGTCTTCACTTGGTTCATCAGTATCAGTTGCTGTGCCACAAAAGAGCTGTTCCTGCCCTTGACCAACATTGGGATCAGCTGCTGAAGATGATTTGGCCAAGGTGAGATATTTTCATACGTATGTGGAGTATTTCCATTTGAATGTACGGTATTTTTGTTCAGATGTAGGGTATTTTCCTTTGTATATTGAGAATTTTGAAATAATAAAGCATTAAATTTTATTTTAATTTCAGATCTTTATTTTTACCATTTTTATTATGTTCATAAATTGAAATGACATTCATATCATTATCTGGCAGTTAATATTGTTATAAAAATTATAAGTAACTTTATCCTGTGTTGATTTAAGTTAACATAGAATGTTCATCAATTTCAGATTTGAGTATGTAGTGAAACTAAACATTCACAGTATCCATGATTGTGATCCAAGTCGCATGGCAACCATTGATATGAGACCTCATTATGTAAGTAGCCTTAATCTGGTTATATTAAGTGTCTAAGTGAATTTAATTATCCAATTAGATAATAAGTTAAAATTGGTGTGATGTCATAGCACAAGGAGTGGTTCTGAAGAATGTTTTACACTGGTGATACGGGTCTAAAATATCACTTTCAAAAAGAATATCCGAAGATAATAATTACATAACTTGTCAGGGCTAGATAACTATATGTTACCATATTATGCTTTGACCCAACACTATTTAACCAATCAACTTTTGTTATCATTTTCACTGGATGAATATGACCCTATTCAGCTGTGTGACCAACTCTTCTTCATTAGGTCGAATAATTATAATATAATAATGATATAATAATATAATATAATAATATTATAATATAACAATATAATAATAAAATATTATAATATAAAAGTTGTTACTAAGCATGAAGGAGAAATAAGTGTAAAAACCACCCAGTGGCTTCAATCAGTGAATGCTTTTTTTCACCTTGAATATTAATTTGACATAAACAAATATTTTAGCCACAATGTTTACGATTTCAACTTTACTTTATCAGAAATGTCTTAAATAGTTTTAATTATCATCCATTTGTTATTTCGTATTTGTGTTTTTAATTCAATGAGATATGTGTAATTACAAATTTCTGAACTTTACTCAGATAACCCGAAGGTATGCAGAGTTCAGTGGTGCTGTGATGGTATTACATGAGAAGTTCCCTATTGAGGGTGTTGATACGCTAATGTTTCAACTTCAAGACGAAGTTGAAAAAGTTATTTTGAAAATGGCATCAGTGTTTAGCCAAAGAAAAGACCAACTCATCTTTTTGATTAATAATTATGATATGATGTTGTCGGTGCTAACAGTAAGTGATTGCAATTTTAGATTATTCAGTTGATATTTGTTTGTTAAAAAGTGTTATGGATTTTCAGATAAATTTACAAGAAATGCGGATTTTTTCACAATTTTTTTAAATTTTTGTTTTTAAATCTTGGCTAACTACAACTTAGAAGAATTATGAAAAAAAATATTTTTTTAT
>JARUHE010164285.1:0-23176 GCA_031471125.1 Archaeomysis grebnitzkii | reverse complement strand
ACTGAAATTGAAAAACATTGATATTTCACTTATTTTATGAAATAGTACCTAACCTTACCTGACATAACCTAACCTAACCTAACCTAAATCACAAATAAAGGTTAATATTGAACAACTAAAAACCTTCCTAAAATGAAAGTACTTTCTTGTTAAAATTGCTACATCTGATTAAGGGCTCTAAAGTAAAGTTTAGCCTAAAGATGTTCTGACAAAAATTGAATTGAACATTGTTTTGCACATCAGGCTCAAAATTGGCCCAGCATTATCATTTTTGGCATTTCTTTTGTTGTTGCCAGATGTGCTGTGTCCCCTGTGAAATAAAGCCAATGGAACGTCAGTTATATCTTTAAAAAACAAATTCAATGAGACATATACTGAAATATATTTGGGATAAAATACAGAAAACTATGATCGTAATCACAATTTATGGAGCACAATACATTATTCTTCTGTTGTTGGGGGCAAAATTTTAAATACTTCCGTGTTTCAAACATATTATTCTCATTTTTTCTTATGCATAACCATTTCAAGTAATGAAAAATCATTTAATAATGTAATACATAAATGCAAGCACATAATTTGAAAATCAAAATACCAAATTAAGAATATTGCGGACCAAAAAAATTTTATCTCGAATATTCCAGAAGAAAAAATAATAATGAAATAATAAAACAATAAGAATTAAATTGTAAAAATGACAATTGAACAAAAAATAATAATTAAATAGTAAATGATAATAATTAAAGAGTAAATAATAACAATAGAATATTAAAAAATAATAATTAAATAGTAAATAATAATTATTAAATAGTAAATAGTAACAATTAAATAGTGAACAGCAATAACTAAATAGTAAATAATAACAATTAAATGGTAAAAATAATAATTAAATAGTAGAAAATAATAATTAAATAGTGTATAATAATAATTAAATAGTAAATAATAAAAAATAAATAGTAAATAATAATAATTGAATAGTAAAAAAGTAATTAAATAGTAAATAATAATAATTAAATAGTAAATAATATAATAATCAAATAGCAAATGATAATAATTTTATAGTGAATACTAATAATTAAATGGTAAAAAATAACAATTAAATAGTAAGAAATAATAATTAAATAGTAATAAATAATAACTAAATTGTAAATGATAATGATTAAACAGTAAATAATAACAATTACATAGTAAAAAACAAAAATTAAATAGTAAATAGTAATAATTAAATACTAAAAAATAACAAATAAATAGCAAAAAATAATAATTAGATAGTGAATAATAACAATTAAATAATAAAAAATAATAATTAAATAGTAAATAATAACAATTAAGTAGTAAATAATAACAATTAAATAGTAAACACAAATTTGGATATAATAGGGCATCCATCAACCAGAGGTAGCAAATAGTTTCAGTAAAAGACAAAAACCAAAATAACAGATTAATTGAATTTATAAAAAAGAACTACATTTACCTTCACCTCTTATACAAATTGTGAATTATTTTCTAAGTTAATTTGAAATTATAAAACATATTTTTTTAATGAAAATATAATATATACAGTAGATTTCATTTTACTTAAGCAAAGTTGTTATTCAGCTTATTATTTACAGTATAAACTTTGTTCAATAAAAAAACTGTGAAATAAAAAATAAAAACTTTAACAATTACCTTCACCTAAATTGTAAACGCGAAACGCAGACGACGATGCAGACGCCGACGACGATGCAGACGCCGACGACGACGGACTGACCCACGCATGTTGATAGTAAAAGGGTATCACTAACAATAATTAAAAGGTTAAAGATATCAACTCACCTGAAAGACTTGACAGCCTCCTTGCGCAGCGTGTGATCGAACTTGTGATACCTTTCATACATGGAGATGATGCTGTCCCTCTCCTCCTCAGAGTACTCCTCCAGGGAGGGATGAAACCTCTTGGCGTGCTTCACGTAGGTGTTCTTGCGAGGTCCGTCGTACGACTTGAAGGTCGTGTAGCAAAGCATGCAGATGCTCATGTTGGTGTGGGGAACGTAGTCCACCAGCAGCTGGCGACGCCATTCCTCCTGAAACAAAAATCATTTTACACTTCCATGCAACAAAATTTGTGAAAGAAATACATTTTTAATTTCTAGCATGCATTTAAATTTACAGCCATGGCCTAGTTTGGTGGTATTTAACTTCAAATAAAACTTTGGTATTATTTTGGTATTTATAAAATACTGTAACCATATTTAAAGTCTTGTAAGCTATAAAGCTGGTAAGATATTGTTACTAATGTAGTGAAAATATTTATAAAAAAATGATTCCATTCACTAAAACCGAAATATTTACCTTAAATGTCCGCATGTTTACTGTTACTCTTTGGGTAGTTTGCGTTGTTGTAATTTCCGATGAAGACTTCGGGTTTGTTGATGTTGCCGAGCTCTCAGGAGAAAGATTATTTGCATCTATCGGTTGTCGAATGATAAGTTGAGAAGATCCGGTAGAGGAAGACGATTGTTTGTCATCAGATATAATTGAGCTATCACTCGTAGTTGTGATAGGACTCGAATTCTTAAGGTTAATGATAGCATTGGGGAGGATGAGCTGCGGCTGGGTCCCATAAGAAGTTGGAACCTGACCATGATTGTTGGGTGGCACAGTTTTTATGGGATCAGGTTGGCGGTAAGATGACGAAGGATCAACATATGGTAAGGTGTTTGAAGAACTTGTCTGCAAAACGTTTATATTTGGCATTGGGCTGTGTTTTATTAAACCTCTGTTACTAACATGAAGTTTCACAGGAATTGGTTTAGTAGATATCTGGGGCATAATACGTTCTTGGGGGAGATTATTTTTTGTTTCCTGGTTAATTGTGACATTGCAATGACTTTCATCTGTGCAGTTTTCTTTTTTACATAGTTCAGTTTTCACAACAAAACTTCCTGAAGATTCCTTCATATTAGAAATTGGGCTTATAGTTTCTTGTTTATAAATTTGGTTTTCTAGTTTATAATGATTCAGATCACTTTTATCAATATACGGCGACATTAAATCTTTATGGTCTGCTTCAACAATTTCCGAATGAATTCCTGCACTGCCATGACTCGTTAGAGAAACTCCAGCGTTGTTAGGCATGTTGTGAACAGAGGAGGAATGCAGATTGTTACTACTAATGATATGTGGCAATGATGTAGGAGATATGTTGACCATCGGAATGGCCGTTGAAGAATGCACTTCCATTGTGGAAGGCTCGTTCGTACAAAGACGCTTGGGGTGGGGTGGAGAAGCCCTGTCAGCTGTGGAGACCATGCACACCTCAAACCTAGAAGGAGACTCTTTGGGAACCAAATCTCTCACTTCTCTTCTGCCTTCTCTCCGATCAGACTTCTTGGTTTTATCAGTGGCAGCCATCAATAAATCATCCAATCGGTTTCTTTTGCCTTTCTTTTCTTTACTCTCTTCCAAATTCCGATCAACATTGCTGAATGAAAGGTTCAGCGGAGACGGGTCTCTCTCAACTAATGGGAGATTATTTGTGGAAATATTTGAATGATTAGGATGGTAATCATAAGAATTTGTATATTCTAGATTAGGTGTTTGGCAAATAACATGTCCCGGATGCCGATAGCTTTCCCTTCCCCTGGGAGGCACAACGACGCTGTCAGGAGAGTAAATATGCGGCTCAGGAGGCGGGTCTTTCCGGTCATTTTGACTTAGAGACGCCACTTCCGCCAGACCTCGAATCTTCAATGACTCAGCAGTTCTGAGCAGAGACGGAAGGTTCTCCTGATCGATGTTTACTTCCCCGTGATAGATGAAGTGAATTAGAGGGTCGATATCGGCAACCGAGGGCCCGTCTAGAATGATAACCGGCGGCTGGTTTGTACTGAGGTTGCTAAGAAGGTGTTCAAAGTGGCTGCTCGACGCACACAAAACCAACTTGTGCAGATGCCAGATTTGACCTGAAATTCGACCACAACAGTTAGTGTGTGCCAAAGTCTTTATACAATTGTTTGCATTAAATTGTTTTCCTTGTTAATTCATACTTTGATTAAATTTTTATATTTTAGTTTTTTTACATTCATAGGCCTATGTAATTTTTCATTTAAAAATGGTATTTCTATGACACGCCTTAACTTGTAATACTTTACATATTTTTACCTCAAACAAGATTTTAAAGTCTTCATTCAATAAAATGTTCGTTCAATACATTTCTTTAAAATAAAATAAAATTCAACTTTACATATTTTTACGTTAAACAAAATTTTAAAGTGTTAAATCAATACATTTATTTAAATGAAATAAAATTCAACTTTACATATTTTACGTTAAACAAGATTTTAAAATGTTAATTCAATACATTTATTTAAATGAAATAAAATTCAACTTCACATATTTTTACCTCAAACAATATTTTAAAGTGTTAATTCAATAAATTTATTTAAACAACATTAAATTCAAATTTACATATTTTTACGTTGAACAAGAATTTAAATAAAATACAATTAAACTTTACTTATTTTTACGTCAAACAAGATTTTAAAATGTTAATTCAATACATTTATTTAAAATAAAATAAAATTCAACTTTATATATTTTTACGTCAAACAAGATTTTAAAATGTTAATTCAATACATTTATAAAAAATAAAATAAAATTCAACTTTACATATTTTTACGTTAAACAAGATTTTAAAATGTTAATTCAATACATTTATTTAAAATAAAATAAAATTCAGCTTTACATATTTTTACGTTAAACAATATTTTAAAGTGTTAATTCAATACATTTATATAAAATTCCACTTAACATATTTTTACGTCAATCAATATCTTAAAGAGTTAAATTCAATAAATGAATTAAAAACAAAATAAAATAAACTTTCTCGTACCCTGGCAGTAGAGAGTGACGTCGGAGTGGAGTTGGGTGTTCAGGACCGACCCCAGAACGCCGACGAGGTTGTCGGTGTAATTGTTCCACTTGAGGCAAAGTTTTTCGAACGCCGCCATCTTGGATTGGTGAGAAAGGGGCGGGGTCATCTCATGCTGGGCGCTCTGAAAAAGTTCGGATTATTGAAATAAAAGTTTCAAATTTTTCAATAAATTTGAAACAAATAAAATAATTCAATCGATGATGTAATTAACATTGCTCAGCAGAATGGCATTCATACAAGAACAAGTGGTTGCACCAACACCTGGGTATTAATAATACAAACTTGTGGGGAAAAAATGTTTATGGTCCAAAGTTTTTTTTAAATTTCGGACTAAAAAAATAAATATACAAAAAAAATATAAATTCCTGACACACGCTAATCCGTTCTACAGTACCTAGCATGAACCTAACAAATTCTTAATAATTAAAGAAAAAATTAAAGCTTTAAAATCATGCAGTCGCCATTAACTATATAAGGAACTGAGTGAAAAAAAAAACAAATACATTTATTTTAATTTATATGTTGAAAATATTTTTATGTTTGTGTCTTATTAATAATAAGTTTCAACGATTTTATTATCCAATAAAAAGTTATTACCCAACAACTTTGCAATTTTGGAAAGTTATATAATTAAATCAAATGCAGTGCACTGCACCCGTAGAGTATTTTAGACTGTCATTATTTTTATTATTTATCATTATTATTATTTGTGTTTAATATTTTTTTTAACTTTATTGTTATCATTATTATGATTATAATTATCACTGCATTTTAATTATATTATTGACAGTAGTATCCTTTCATCATTATAATTATTATTATCACGATACCATTATTATTATTAAGAAAAAAATCATTATTATTTTTATTGATAATAAAAATCATTATTATTATTATTAGTATTGATAACGTAATAAAAAAGATTATGATCATTATTAAGAAAAAAAACATTATTATTATTAAGAAAAAAATCATTATTATTATTAACAATAAAATCATTATTATTATTATTATTATTATTAACAACAAAAATCATTATTATCATTATTATTAAGAATAAAAACGGTTGGTATTTTTGGGATAGGTATGAACAAAGTTTTTTCCAGGAATTTAAGCTACTTTGTAAATCAAATTTATTTCCGAAAGTTATGTCCTGCCCAACCCTGAATAATAAAATAATAATTATAATAATATTGTAATTATTTTTAAATTAAACAATATATAAAGTATCTCAATATTTAAATTTATTTATATTGTATTTGAGTGAAAATAATAAGCATCTTTTTATCTTTTTAAATATATTTCTAAATTACGATTGACCAACAACTAAATAATAGATCATAGCAACAGGATGTCAAATAATTTAACACGTTAACGAAAGTTTGGCGATATCAGCTAACAAATAATATTCATCTTGAACTGAAAATGTATGCAAATATGGATCGACAATAGCACAAGTGAGGTGAGGTCTATGTTATTTTGATTGTCCGTTACCTCACTTGTGCTATTGTGGAATCATATATAGTTTTAAAATATTTTGATACTTATTGAAAAATATTTGAACGCAAATACTGATATTTTTGTTATATTTGAAAAAACGAATTGAATGATTTAAAACGGAATATTTGGAGAATATATATATACGTATGCTGCTCAACGGTATCAATCAGATATTAATATCAAAGTAGTATACTAGCTGATAAGCCTAATTATATATTTTCTATACCATAGCATAGCAAGGTTCTAAGTTTAAAAAGCAACAAGACGCTATAACAAAAAAGTTGATATAGCCAATCATACCTCGTAAAAGCATTTATAAACAACCTTAAACTAACATAAAATCAATTGTCGAAGGAGCTACGCAATGTTTTCCTGTCATCTCGTCATGGGCCAGCGCAAAAGGGTACGGTCAGTAACCTCTTCCATTAAAGAAGTAAAACCAAATACAAAAAATGTGGAGGAACATGGGAAGACCTGCCTTCAACATAGAACGTTTAAATATTTAGGTGAAAGAATTATGTAATAATAATCACTTTATAATCTACCCTGCAAACGTTATGTATTGAGTTCAAATGTGATTACATTGGAAGTGTTTGTATGGCAGTCGATGCTGGATGTCAACATCATAAACGGAAAGAAAATGACGTCACTAGTTTAGGTTTTACTGAATATAATTGAGATGCGATAAAAAATTGATTCTGGTAGATTTTATAATGGGTAAGATTATATATTTATAATGGGTAAGAAAGAGTACTTAAGCTCTATTTGAAGCATCATTGATTAAGTTATTCAAAATACCAAGAAAGCTTTTGGTTTGAGGAAATCAAACAACACCAGTTGCTTACAGTAAAAAAAACACTTTCAATGATTGCGTTTGCTGTTCAATCTGGATCGATCCGGATTGATCTGAGTTTCAGCGTTCATGCCACGTGTATGTTCATTCGTATCAACAACAACACAGACATTGAGCGTAATGTAGATTGTAGTTATTCTAATGTGTTCAAATTTGCTTTAAAAATTGTTAATAAGCTTTGTTTAACCAAACTAATAAGAAGTGAGAATCTTTTGCTGTGTATAATAATATAATAATAAAAATATAGAATTTATATAAAAATGGAGTGGCAATAAAATATATTTTATAACTTCATCAAGTTTTACATTTTTAAAACTTTATAATAATTTAAATATTTATCATAATTTATGATAATAAATGTTTTATTACTATAACTATCAAAACTTCTAGATTTTATATACACAATAAAGTTAATAAAATGTTTTATAGAACTTGTATTCGTATTTAAATTCTCAAGTTCCTAAAATGAAGAAAAAAATCTTAAAGGCAACATTCTCTTAAATTCTATAATTACCAACACCCTAGAAAAAGATGCTTATTATTGTAAAGTAAAGCTTATATTTAGCCTCATCACTAGATGCATTATACTAAATTAATTATTTAATACATATCCCAATCGTGAGGCAAACTTAGCAGACTATAAAATAAAATAATAACGCATGGACTATAGAAATGTTTCAAAGAAAATATTAGAACAGAAGGTAAATCTAATTTTTAGAAAATCATCATACATTATTTTTTCAACACTTTAAAACATTTGTTTCTTTAAAACATTCAGAAAGTCACAGTTCTGTCGCTGTACAAGTGCTCAGCTTTTGAACCCTGAGTCACACCATGGAGCTGTTTATATGACACACTGCCAATAATACAAATGACATCGTTACCTACAACTTCCTCAATTGTTTTTCTAGAAATTTGACTTGGCTGTTGTGGGTTATGTTAGGTAAAGTTAGGTAGTGCCTTGTTATTCTTCTACATTTTATAGGACGTTGCACTGAACAATATGAATGATGCTAGACTAGTACAAATATAGTAATCCAGTGAATAACATTTAATTAAATGTTACACTTAAAGTAACAAATTGTAAAAAAAACTATTTTTTCATTCAACGCTGAACACTTTAATATTTTGAGTTGGCGTAACTGTCGAACAAAACTTGAAAATTCCTTGTCTTCATCTTGCTCAAAGTTATTTTTATTATTATTATTCATACAAGGTACTACCATTACCCAATCAGAAAACTATCTGCCCGGCATATATAATTATTTGTTTTATCTCCACAGTATGTATGCATATCAAATATAATAATTATCTCGGCGTTATCTGGGATTTACAATGATATATCTTTGCAGCATGTCTGCAGTATCTAAACATAAAACCATTTTGGCAGAGATAACTATCATTTGATTTTAAAAATAATTATGCATACTTATCTTAAAATGGAATAATCCAATTAAAAAAAATAATGTTCTCTTGCCATTTTTATTTATATATACTTTTAAAAAAATAGATAAAACAAAAGTAAAAAATATAAAAATTAACATTTTTATTTTCAGATAATTATGTATAACTATTTTCAAAATCCAGTGATAATTATCTCTGCAAAAATAGTCTTACGATTAGACACTGCACAGATATATCATTGAAAATCATAGATAACGCCATTATAACGCGAATTTATGCTGCACAGATGGATTCTGACCAGGTACGAACAAAACTATATATTACTAATATTGTTATTACTGTATTACTAAAATTGTTACTACTGTATTACTATTGATACTTTCATTGAAACATACTTTAATGTATGCTATATTATAACATACTTAAATGTATGATGTATTGTATGCTATGTTTAACATACGGAATTGTTAAATTAAAACTATCTTCATCATTTTACAAAAATAATACACATAATTCAATTTTTCAAAATTGCGAGTTTTTTGCAATTTTAATTGACATAATGATCTATTTGTATATGTACATATATAAATCAAATTAAGGATAATAAACAGATCCCATGATTTGATAAAATATAACTAAAACACCTATTAGAAACAGCAAAACATTCTTAGTGCATAAGTCTAGAAAATAAAAGGAAAGACATGGACAATTTTTCATTAACTATAATTGAACGTTTACAATTTATCATAACTAACATTGTTTCACAAAATATAATTTCTATTTATTGCTGCAGTGACACTTGGAAAAAATTGTTGGAAGAAAACACTGCCAAACTAAACAGTTTTAATTTTTTTTGCAGTGCCATTAAGTCAAACTTTTTGATCAGAACATTGTCTATCAATATTTTCATTAATGAAAGCTGTGCCAATCAAATCAAAACTAATATAACTAATTAGAACATTGCCAATAAAAATAACTTTCATTATTGATATTGTTAATCAAGATAACTTTCATTAATGATAACAGTGTCAATCAAGATAACATTCATTAATGATAACAGTGCCAATCAAGATAACTTTCATTAATTATAACAGTACCAATCAAATCAAAACTAATATAACTAATTTGAATAATGCCAATAAAAATAACTTTAATTATTGATAGTGTTAATCAAGATAACTTTCATTAATGATGACAGTGCAAATCACGATAAATTTCATTAATGATAATAGTATCAATCAAGATAACATTCATTAATGATAATAATGTCAATCAAGATAACTTTCATTAATGATAACAGTGTCAATCAAGATAATATTCATTAATGATAACAGTGTCAATCAAGATAACATTCATTAATGATAATAGTGCCAATCAAAATAACTTTCATTAATGATAACAGTGTCAATCAAAATAACATTTATTAATGATAATAGTGTCAATCAAGATAACTTTCATTAATGATAATAGTGCCAATCACGATAACTTTCATTAATGATAACAGTGCCAGTAAAGATAACTTATATTAATGATAACAGTGCCAATAAAGATAACTTCTATTAATGATAACAGTATCAATCAAGATAACATTCATTAATGATGATAGTGCCAATCATGATAACTTTCATTAATGATAACAGTGCCAATCACGATAACTTTCATTAATGATAACAGTGTCAGTAAAGATAACTTCTATTAATGATAACATTTCCAATCAAGATAACTTCTATTAATGACAACTGTGCTAATCAAGATAATTTTCATTAATGATAACATTTCCAATCAAGATAACTTTCATTAATGATAATAGTGCCAATCAAGATAACTTTCATTAATGATAACTGTGCCAATCAAGATAACATTCATTAATGATAACAGTGACAATCAAGATAGCTTCTATTAATGATAAAAGTGCTAATCAAGATAGCGTTCCTTAATAATAACAGTGCCAATAAAGATAATGTTCCTTAATTAATTATAACAGTGCCAATGAATATAACTTTCAACAATGATAACAGTGCCCATTAAGATAACTTTCATTAATTATAAAAGTACCAAAGAAGATAACTTTCAATAATGATAACCGTGCCCACTGAGATAGCTTTCATTAATGATAAGTGTGCCAGTGAAGATAACTCTCGTTAATAATAACAGTGTCATAATGTTTAAATTTCTTTGAATAGCCACATTATCATATTGTCTAAATTAATTTGAATAGCCAAAGTATCAGTTTGTTTAAATTAATTTGAATAGCCAAAGTATCAGATTGTTTAAATTTATTTGAATAGCCACAGTGTCATACTGTTTAAATTTATTTGAATATCCACATTACCATATTGTTTAAATTTATTTGAATAGCCAAAGTATCAGATTGTTTAAATTTATTTGAATAGCCACTGTATGTTATTTTGGATTGACGAGCGCTGTGCTTCAGTATAAAGCTCTACATAATTGAATGCAACCATACCAAATAACCTCCATAATTTTCATTGAATCTCGTTGATTTACTATATTCTTATTATTATTAGTACTAGCAAAATTAATAGTCGGTATAAAGTAGTTCTAAATATAGTAGTAATAGTAATGAGAGTTATAGCTGTACTATTACAGTAGCGTAGTATTAGTAGATAGTAGAACTCTATTACTCACATTTAATGTTAATTGTATATGTTAGATTCCCTTTTAATTGTTTTCTTTTGAAGTGAGTTTCAGAAATTTAATTAAAAGCTATTAAAACACATTCTCCAAATAATGATTTTCCCGAAAAACAAAAACATGTTCATCTGCACTTAATTAAATCAATTATGATTATTATTCTCAAAGATGACATAACTTTAAATAAAATATATAAATAGTTAAACAAATGGTTTTATTAATCGAAATAATTTATTTTTATTATATTTTAACAACTTTTTCGTGCTTCATAATATTAACAGGAAAATAATTACAAATACTTTGGACTTTTATAAAACTATTTTAATATTATTGTTTATTGTTACTTTGTTATTTTGTTTGTTATCATTGTTTTTTATATCATTACTATGACTACCACTGGCAATGTTATTGTTATTTTGTTATTTTATTTGTTATCATTGTTGTTTTATATCAATGTTATTGTTATTATGCAAATCAGGTTTTAAAAACAAAAGATAACTTACCTTTTAAAAATATAATTTCATACACTAAAAGTATTATCTATTACAAATTCATTATAAGTTTGTTTACATAAGTAAGTAAATAAGTAAGAAATGTTTTTTCCCAAGATTATAAAAACGTTTGTTTATCAAAAGTTTTTTGTTTGTTTTCCCAATTATCAAATTACAAACGTGTGAAATATTTAAATTTTTATTTGCACAATAAACGATGATGATGATAACCAACACTCACACGACAATAAATCAACACTTCATCAATGTAAATATTTGGTCAGCAAATATTATAAAAAATTAAATAAAAACAAAACTTCGCACTGAATATCTTCTTACAGTTCACACAGTCACTATAAACAAGGAGCGCAAAAACTACAGTGCAGCGATCACCATATCAAATCACCACAACCAAGTACAGTGTCCAAATTAATTATTTATGCAAAGCAAAAGAGCTTCAAAACCACTGTGAGTCCACCAGGTGAAATCTGCAACTAAGTCCCTATTCACCTGCCAGCGCTGTGGGTTGAAGCCTCA
Organism: Archaeomysis grebnitzkii; assembly: GCA_031471125.1. Lineage (NCBI taxonomy): Eukaryota > Metazoa > Arthropoda > Malacostraca > Mysida > Mysidae > Archaeomysis > Archaeomysis grebnitzkii. The sequence continues at coordinate 10,818 of JARUHE010164285.1, read as the reverse complement.
GCCAAGCCGGGCTCCAGCCAGTCTCTCATACCCAACCCCCTCTCCCTCCCCCTTGGACAAACCCCTTCCCCTCCACACCCCTGAAATACCCTAAGGTATAACCAAGTTGAACATTGCTTCGACACTCCCCCCATCCCCCCTGTCTATAAGAGGGTGGGGGGAGGGGGGGGGGAACTGCCTTACTACGTCATGGCAATTCGTGTTGATACCCGCGCTGCCTCTCGCTATTCTAATGAATGGAGGTTATTCCAAAGGATTCATTCATTCGCCTGTTTCACACATTTTGCTTTGGCTGACATTTATTCCGTTTTGTATCTTTGTTATCTTATCTTTTTATTTGTTATTATCGTTTATTCAATATTATTATCTTTATCTTTTTATTTGTTATTATCGTTTATGCAATATTATTATCTTTATATTTGTTATTATCGTTTATTCAATGTTATTATCTTATTATTTTGTATTTGTTATTATCGTTTATTCAATATTATTATCTTTATCTTTGTTACTTATTATTATCTTTATCTTTGTTACTTATTATTATCGTTTATTCAATATTATTATCTTTATCTTTGGTATTTGTTATTATCGTTTATTCAATATTATTATCCTTATCTTTTTATTTGTTATTATTGTTTATTCAATATCATTATCTTTATCTTTTGTATTTGTTATTATTGTTTATTCAATAGTATTATCTTTATAATTGTTACTTATTATTATCTTTATCTTTGTTACTTATTATTATCTTTATCTTTGTTACTTACTATTATAGTTTATTCAATATTATTATCTTTATTTTTGTTTCTTATTATTAGCGTGTATTCAATATTATTATCTTATTCTTTTGTATTTATTATTATCGTTTATTCAATATTTTTATTTATTATTATCGTTTATTGAATGTTATTATCTTAATCTTTTTATTTATTATTTTCATTTATTCAATGTTATTATCTTATTTTTTTATTTATTATTATCATTTATTCAATGTTATAATCTTTTATCTTTTTTATTTATTATTATTAATGTTTAATAAATATTATATTTTTTATCTATTTTATTTGTTATTATCATTTATTAAATATTATTACCTTTATCATTATTATTTGTTATTATCGTTTATTAAACATTAGTATGGTCTTTATCTTTGTTATTTATTATTATCTTTATTTTTTTATTTATTATTATCGTTTAATAAGTGTTATTATGTTTATCTGTTTTATTTATTATTCTCGTTTAATACATATTATTATCTTTACCTTTGTTATTTATTATTATCGATTAACAAACATTATTATCTTTACCTTTTTTATTTAGTATTATCGTTCAATAAACATTATTATCTTTATCTTTTTCATTTATGTTTATCGTTTATTCAATATTATTATATTTGTTTTTGTTATTTATTAGTATTGATTATCCAATATTGTTATCTTTGTCTTTGTCATTATAATAATAATACTTATTATTATCGTTTATTCAATATTATTATCTTTATCTTTTGTATTTGTTATTATCGTTTATCCAATATTATTATCTTTATCTATATTATTTGTTATTATCGTTTAATAAATAATATTATCTATATTATTTGTTATTATTGTTTAATAAATATTATTATCTTTATAAATATTATTATCTTTATATTTATTATTTGTTATTATCGTTTAACAAACATTATTATCTTTATCTTTGTTATTTATTATTATCTTTTATTAAATATTATTATCTTTATCTTTGTTATTTATTATTATCGTTTATTCAATATTATTATCTTTATTTTTTTATTTATTGTTATCGTTTAATAAGTGTACGTTATTATGTTTACTTTTGTTATTTATTATTTTCGTTTAACAAAATATTATTATCTTTACCTTTGTTATTTATTATTATCGTTTAACAAACATTATTATCTTCATCTTTGTTATTTATTATTATATTTTATCCAATATTATTATCTTTATCTAGGTATATTATTTGTTATTATCGTTTAATAAATATTATTATCTTAATCTTTTTTATTTACTATTATCGTTTACTCAACGTTTCGTCTGATTACTCATTATTAAAACACTTTATTGAAATGACCTATTTTTTGAATTGTTCTTGTTTATCGTCATTGACATAAATATAGAATCAACCTTAACTTTTTTCATTAAGACCATGATCAAATAATTGACTTTTCAATGATTTGTAATGCATTTATTATTTCTCCATTATACAAAATTGAATTTTTTAAATTTTTGAATATAATGTACTTCTTAAAAATTATGTGTGTAATTACATAACTATGATTTTAACGAAGAAAAAAAATTAAAATATAATCCTAGAACGAATAAGTATGAATTTATATTCCAAAATATTGGTAATGATTCCCAATAGAAAATTGTGGGGATCACCAGACCATAGGAGGTATCAAAAACTATTATAATTGATTGGTGACTTGTATTTAATTTTATAATCTAATTTTGGTGCTTATAAGGTTACTCTCTCACCTTAACCTGAATAAAGATCAATATTATGCCGTCCTCAGTAAATTATTAGAAAAATCGGGTTTAAACGAAGAAATTGAAATTGATTTACTTTTGTTGTCCGATGTTATTCCTCTGTCAAATATTTACAAACATCAACTGATTTTCAAATAAAATACTTTTACACCAATAAAAATATTTCTCTGCTGGAAATAATATGAGAAATTGAACCCACAAATATTAGTTTATACTGTATATGAGTTAATTATTGTAATTATTATTATAATTATATTCATTATTCTATCTACTTGTCATTATTATTATCTTCCTCATAAGTACTCTTAATAAAATGTTTAAACAAAGAACTAATGTGACGGATTTTATAACATCGGAAATGCCACCTCTGTGATTAATTGAATATACTTGGCACGTCATCAATTAAATCCTCGGCCGCTAAATGATTGTCCAATCGTTAAATTAATGAGATTTAACGCGATTAGTTCGTCAATATCATTATATTAATCATATTTGTCTCATCACTCTTTTCTCGCCTGCAGATTGTACTTCATAGTTTTTACATTGGTGCATTTGTTTTGGTTATTCAATACGAATTATCATTTATTTGTATTTTGTTTTTGTCCAGAGTGTAAGCCAATTTGTAGAAGCAGTGCGTCGCATGTGCAAGCAACAGATGCACTTGCGAATTCGTTCTTCAGAAAACCTGATTGAAAATAATTGTTGGCACCTTTCACTGCGAAAACAACCTTACCTGTGTTCTTGTGTTCCCTCAAACGCTGTCGTATTGAGTCGTATGAGAGTTTAGTATGATTAAACACGAACTATGTACGATTTTATATACAATATGATTAAACACGAACTAAATACGATTTAATATTAAATATGATTAAACACGAACTATATATGATTTAATATTCAGTATGATTAAACACGAACTATATACGATTTAATATTCAATATGATTAAACACGAACTATATACGATTTAATATTCAATATGATTAAACACGAACTATGTATGATTTAATATTCAATATGTTAAAGCAGGAATTGCATACGTTTTAATACATGTTTTATATAGGGCTAATAATTTAACTCAATCGGTATAAAACTAAATGTTGATAAAATAATTGGAAGAAAACAAGAAACCCTTATTTATTATTTAGTGTTTATTATAAAATTGGAACCTTTGTGAAAAAAAGATTTCAGATATGAAAAAATAACAACAAATTATGATTGTTTTCTAAATATAACAAAATTGCTTCAGCGTTAAAAATATTTTGACAGTAACCAAACAAATTAAGAAAATTGATGACCTTCTTAAAAAGTGTTTTCAACGAATGAGAAAAATAAATAAACCAAAGTAATTATTTAAACCATATGGCAAGGCTTTGAAATATGTTCTAATAACATGGAAAAATAATAATGCAGTTGTACTGAAACATAAAAGTGTGTCAAGAATACTTAAATCATATATTGTATCATATATTAAAATGTCAGACATGTGATCCTACGGTACACATCTTTCAATACTTTAATGCTTATGGGTAAAAGTTTGCATACTTAAAAATCACAATCAATTTTTTTTCCTGTCTATGATACAGTCATTGAAAAAACATTTCATTATTTCAAATAAACTATAAAAAGAAGACGAGGAAAACATTTAAGTGGATGATAAACGTGTTCACCACCCATCGACTACATTGAAGCCATGCCAAAAATACTCAATCGAATTCGTAATTGATCAAACGTGAACCCCAAAATCTTTCGTAGCGTCATCAAATGAATAACAACTACTAATTTTTTTTAAAATAACTACTAACTCGGTTGCTAAAACATGCATAAAAGGTTATACAATAAATAGCAAATCAGTGTAAGGCATCGTCAACAGAAAATACGAGACTGTTTTGAAATAGAAGAGTAGGAATAATGAAGTTAAGAATTTTTGTTGTTATAAGTTCCATAAGTACTGTGAAAAACCACCATAAATTTTAATTTAAAACTTAATTATTTGTTTTCTAGTTGAAACAATTAGCGATGGTACCCACAAACGATGCATCGTTCATAAAATATAGTTTCAAGAAAAAATATTTTAATGATCATTTTCAGACATTTGAAAAAAACCCATTGCCATAAAAGAAAACTTATTTTTTATTTCATAGCATTCATCCAATGTATTTTTATTTTTATTTTCATGGAACAAAAGACTGACAAGTCTTCGAATTTTGTTTATTGATGTGAAAACATTTTGATTAATTAAAAAGTGAAAGCCGAGATTCTTTTATCTTTGTAATGAACCGCCGATAACATTTTCTTATCTGTTGCCATTTGAAATGTTATCTTTTTTATATTATTATTGCTATTTATTTTTAGTTTCTAAAATTATTATTATTATTTTCTTATATTATTATTATTATTATTATTATTATTTATTTTTAATAGTGCTATTATTTTTCATATTTTTATTTTTGTTTTTTGTTTTATATTACTGGAGTATTATTTTCATTTATGTTTGTTTTTATAATATTATCATTATTTATTTTTAATTTTTATATTATCATTCTTATTTTCTTATATTTTTATTATTACTTATTGTTTATATTATTATTAAATTTTTTATTCATTTTTTTTATTATTTATATTATTATTATTATTGTTATTTATTTTTAATTTTTATATTATTATTTATTTTTATATTATTATTTTCATTTTTTATTATTTTTTATATTATTATTATTTTCTTATATTATTATTATTTATTTTTATATTATTATTTTCATCTTTTATTATTTTTATATTATTATTATTTTCATTTACTTGTATTTTTTATATTATTATTATTATTTATTTATTTTATTCTATAATACAATCAAGAATACCTTATCATGAAGTTGGACATGTAAACAAGAGATAATTGAGAACGTATGAACCAAGTTTGAAAATGAATATATGAACAAATTGGAAAAATGAAGAAATATGAATAACAATTAAAATGAATACACATGAACAAAGTATTAAAAATGAATAAATATGAACAAAGTATTAAAAATGAATACATATGAATTAAGTATTAAAAATAAATACATATGGATTAAATATGAAAAATGAAAACTTATGAACTAAGCATGAAAAATAAAAAACATATGAATTAAATAAATATGAAAAATTAACACATATTAATTAGGCGAACTAAGTATAAAACAAATATATATTGAAGAATAAAAAATATTAACTAACAAGTATAAACTAGAAAAAGCAAATCAATCTCGTGTGTTTGGTAAAAGTTGTGATGAATAATAATATTTATTCCTTTAAAATAAAAATAGTTAAAAGCTAAATTTCTATTTTGGTTAATCCTGTATCTTTGTGTGAAAGGTTTATTTAGTAACAACTGTTGATAGTATGTAGTTTTCGTTTCGTTCTAAGTAAACATTCCTCTGAAATGAAAAATGAAAAAGCTGATTTTAAATTTTTTCAAAGAAAAAACATCTAAAAATCGATTATTTAAAAAATAAAAAAAAATGTAAAAAAATGTATTAGTAAAAGTGGTTCGAACCAATAGTTTTAAAATTAACCCTTCTTATAAAAGCTATTACTCTCAAAAATGAATTTATGTAAACATATCTTTAATAAAAGTTGTTGAGAATGTATAGTTCTTCATTTTATTTTAAGTAAATATTCTGGAAAATTAAAAACAAAAGTTTATTTTTTTCAAATTTTGCAAAAAAAAACTAAAAATGTTATTATTTAAAACTTGAATTCTAAGCAATCATTGCTGTAAAGTAATTAACAAAAAACTTGAATTGGACGAAACAAACAACAAAGATCGAACAGTAAACCATATGTAGAGCTTCCGTTCACAATGTTCACGCGCTTGATAAAAACAAAAAATGGAGAAAATATTAGAAATGAGAAATGAAAATATAAAACAAGTATGAAAATTGAAAACATGAACTAATCAAGTATGAAGTATGAAAACATTAGTCAAGCATGAACAAATAAATCATGAACCAAGTATGGGAAATGAAACATGAACTAAATATGAAAAATGAAGGCATGAACTAAATATGAAAAATGAAGGCATGAACTAAATATGAAAAAAGAAAGCATAAACTAAATGTGAAAATAGAAGACTTGAACTTAATTTGAAAAATGAAAACATGAACTAGGTATGACAAATTAAAATAGTGAACTAAGTATGAAGTATGAAAACATTAACCGAGCGTGAACAAATCAAACATGAACCAAGTATAGGAAATGAAACATCAACTAAGAAAAAAGGAAGGCATGAACTAAAGATGAAAAATGAAGGCATGAATTAAATATGAAGAAAGAAAACATGAACTAAATATGAAGAAAGAAAACATGAACTAAATATGAAAAATGAAGGCATGAACTAAATATGAAAAAAGAAAACATGAACTAAATATGAAAAATGAAAACGTGAACTAAATATGAATAAAGAAAACATGAACTAAATATGAAAAAAGAATACATGAACTATTGATGAAGAAAGAAAGCATAAACTAAATATGAAAAATGAAAACATGAACTAAATATGAAAAAAAGAAAAGATGAACTAAATATGAAAAAAGAAAACATGAACTAAATATGAAAAAAGAAAACATGAACTAAATATGAAAAAAGAAAACATGAACTAAATATGAAAAATGAAAATATGAACAAAATATGAAAAATGAAAACATGAACTAAATATAAAAAAAGAAAACATGAACTAAATATGAAAAAAGAAAACATAAACTAAATATGAAAAATTAAAATATGAACAAAATATGAAAAATTTAAATATGAACAAAATATTAAAAATGAAAACATGAACTAAATATGAAGAAAGAAAGCATAAACTAAATATGAAAAATGAAAACATGAACTAAATATGAAAAAAAAAGATAAACTAAATATGAAAAACGAAAACATGACTAAATATGAAAAATGAAAAAATAACCTAGTATGGAAAATTACAACAGTAAAATAGGGTAAGTACGAATACCAATGTTTCATTATAAAAGTATTAAGTGGTATGTTTCGCTCCAAAACGTTCTTAGCTATAGAAATTATGATGCGAAGATCCAAGTGTAAGAACATCAGTGTAACTTGATATAAAAAATATCCATGATGAAGATAAATCATTTAAGTGGACATTTAAAACAATAACCTACTATGATTTTTTATTAATAAAAATCTATTCTAAAAACAATAATTTGAATATTAAAAAAAAACATTAATGGTAAATTTAAATAGAATTTTCAAGAATTTTATAAACAACCTTTAGGAAAAATAATCAAAAAAATAACTTAATTATTCAAAAAAAACTCTACGAATTAAAGTTAATACCCCACATCTAACAACTACAACGAAAAAACGGAAAACGAAAGATGGAAAAACTAATAATTTAGTAACTATTGGGCCATAACAAGGTTTGGCCAGACAGAACCCGTAAATAAGACCTCAGGCAACAGTGTCATACAAAAGGCATCGTTGTCGTACATTGGGCAACCAAGGGCAACCTGTCGTAATTTGGGCATCCAAAATCGTGGATGTTGCACAGCGACCAACCACTATGCCATCGGTGTCGTACAGTAGGCAACCCCTACAGCATCTTTGTCGTACATTGGGCAACCAAAAACATCGTTGCCGTAAAGTGGCCATCCAAAAACATCAATGACGTACAATGGGCAACCACCATGGCAACGTTGCCGTAAGTTTGGCAACCAAAGGCAACGCTGTCGTATGGTGGGCAACCACTAAAGCTGTAATTGCATTCAACCACATTAATGCATGACCAGTCATTTACATAAGGCCTAAAATATCTTGAAACTATTATTGAAACAAACCTTTATTGGTTAGTAAAGGTTGAAATTATATTCCTTAAATGTAAAATTGTCTGAACTTATTTAATGAATATGTTAGATAATTAATATATTTAGTTTTTAATCTATATAAACTTGATTATCTTTACAATGTTAAAGTAATTTTTTGTAAATCAAGAAAATAGTTAAGACCAAAAATGCAAAAAATATAATTTTCAGTCTTGTGCCGCACCCAATTTGATCTGATGTTCATTCTCTCATCTTGTACCTTCGTCTTTCTTGTTCTTCCTCTCCATTTTTCTGTTTTTATTAGTGAAGACAAAGTATTCAATAACCTGTGTTGCACCAATACAATATCTAATATTGTTTAGTATATATATATATATTATTTAGTCTATAATATGTAGTGTGTATTGTAATCTTTATTTATTTCATGGTGAGAAAATCTATCTTTTATTATTATCGAAATACATGTACATACATGCTAAGATAAGCAATACTATCGTATGGTCAAGCACGATAGCTATTTGACAAACAGAGGTCAAAGCACAATAGCTATTTGCTAAACAGAGGTCAAAACACGATAACTATAAGATAAACAGTGGTCAAAGCACAATAACAATTTGATAAACAGTGATCAAAGCACCATAACTATCTGCCAAACGATTTTCAAGCAAGGCAGAAGCGATGCATGTAAAGGCACTTTGGATTTCGATTGAAAAGTTATTTTTTTAATGGAATTTGAGGGACCTGCACCCAAAGGGCAAATGTTGGCATTTCATTATATTTATATTTATCTGTGTATTTGTTTTATTTATTTCTATTTACTTATTTGTTTATTGGTTTTATTTATTTATATTTGTTTATTGTTTATCTGTTTTGTTTTATTCATTTACTGTTTGTTTATTTATTGTTAAGTATCTGTTCATACGTTAAATTATGTATTCACTATTATTTGCTATCTGTTTATCTTTTTATTTATTTAAATTGAATTATTTAAAAGATAAGATATTCATTTAATATTTAGTTATAAGTTTATTTATTTTTATTTATCTGCACATATATTCAATTATTTATTCACAGTTTATTCATGTATCATTTATTTAATTTATGCGTTATTTAAATTTTTTATTATCGATTTTTTCATTCATTTATTTATATTACTTGGTGTTAATTTATTGTTTATTATTTTATTTAAAGTGATTTTGAAATTATTTTTGAAATTATTGAATATGTTAGCTATGAAATTGTGGTTCAGTATACAATATCACAGTGCACTGAAATTATTTAACACAAAATGAGTTTAAATAAAAAATAAACATTAATACAGATGAAATGAATAAGAATAAAGAAAATATAAATAGAAAAAAAACAATATGAATAAGGAAAAAATAAATAAAAATAAGACAAACAAAAAATAAAAATAAATATAATGTAGTCAGTGTGGCAGAGATGTGACTCAAGATTCAGAGAAGCCAAAAGCAATGGCGTTAACACGGTTGCCAAAAACCGCTCAACAACAAATGGCATTTGCAGCAAAATTCCAAAAACCAAATCACGTCGAAAATAAAAATTAAAAATTGTCCACATTTATTATATAAATATTACATAAAATCAATAATAATAATACAAATTATTCACCATTTCGCCCAGTGTCCGTTCATACTCAGTGTAGCAATAACTAGTTTGGTTCAATCCACCAGCCAGCCACCTGTGCACCAAGCCAAGGGGGAAAGTGGAGGGAGGGGGTTATCACCCACCCAGGGAGGGGGGACGAAATATGCGGGGGCCCGAATCGAGATTAGGTTTGGCGGCAAGCTGGCTAAGAGTTGATGTTTGGTTATTGCATAAGAACCTTTCGACACACATTTAGGTGGGAACTATTTCCGGTGTTAAGGGGTTACATTAATATAAATAATGCATAATTGTATGCAATTTCAACAGCTATATACATATAATGTTGTGGAATTAACTGATATTGTTGTTAAGAATAACTATTAATACTAATGTTAGTTTCACATTTTCTATATTTATAATAATAATGACAATACAAATAATAATAAGCTATTTTTATATCTGACAAGACACTTTTATGCAAATCCACCTTGGTCACCAACTTCAAGTATAAGTTCGTATTCAGCAAGATTCTATAATTAATCATGTGCAGTGTTGGTTCTAATACAAATACCGCAGAACAATGCACAATATGTTAATAAATAATCAAGCGGAATCCGTAAGTTATTTCGGTGAGCAGTAAAATATTTTCAATATTCAGAACATATTCATTGTTTTGCACCCTTAAGAAACACACGACTGGGAAAACTATCAACAAATTACATATAACTTCGGATGGGTTAATGTGTGAGGCAAAATCAGTCTCACAGAATGCCAAAGCAAAGAGACGCCCGTCTGTCTCACATGTTTGAGGTTGCTTAAGTAGATCGTTTGAAATGACAATATATCAAATTATGATAATAACAGTGTTGTGGAAAAATT
>JARUHE010164174.1:0-13994 GCA_031471125.1 Archaeomysis grebnitzkii | reverse complement strand
TATTCACAATTACCGTGAACGTAGCTTGAAGAGCGAGCTCTGGTCATCTGAGGGCAAAAATTGAATATATTTATTCACATTTCTGACCGCAAACCTCTAAAAATATATATATATATTCTTCGAAACAGATATTGTCAAAAACACATGTATGTATACCATTTTAGAACACTGTATTAATAATAACTTTCACAGACCCATTACCAATTGCCAAAATTAAAATTTTCAAAGTTACTTAAAAATCGTTAAATGGAAATTAAAACTGTATTAGTTTTAATTAAAACAGAGAAACGAGAAAACAAACATTTAAAATATTGTGCAAGATATTGTATATGTTCGTTATTTCCAAGGATAGCATTTACTTGCATTTAAGGTCTATGGAGTTAACAGACGCTCGTAAAAGTTTAATAATTTTGTTTGTATTTAAAAATTTGTATTGACATGCAAACGCGTTTATTGTGATATAAACATGTTATTTGTAACGCTATAAATGTTATCTTTGAAGTAAAAAAAATAAAATCCATTGGTCTATGAGAGGGAAACTATATATATAAATAGTTCCAAACGTCAACTCTGAATTTATTTATTCACTGCAATAAAAAACAAACCAATGAACATAAAATTATTCGGCTGTTTTCTTGATCAGGATTTGTTTTGCCATTGATTCCATTTAACCTGATTATTGTTTTGGATTATCTGGATCACCTGAAAGGCTGATCTGGCGATCCTGATTTTCCCACAGCCTCATAAATTGTTACATTGTGTGCTCTCAATAAGCCTAAATGTATTGTACTCAACAACGATGTTAAGTTGTGACATTTGATGAATATTTTTTGTGGAAAGTTTGTTTTATAATTGAAAAAAATATTTCATTTTGAAAAACGATTCTGCTATTGACAGCTGGGAATGCGTTGTTTTAAAAATATATTCGGTTTTTACTGGTTGAAACATTTTTGTTTTGGATTGTTTATAAAAATGTTTTTTTACGTAAACAAATTGTGTTGAAATCTATTTTTTTGCAAAAGGATACCCTAGTAGCATATATCCCTAGTTAGTGGCTGGTCCTTGACTATTAGCCACGTTTTAGTGGCTATTCTATGGCTCCCTTGGAAAATAGCCACCAATTTGCCATTAAAATGCTACTAAGAATAGTGTTGGGCGCTGTAATATTAACGTGATGGACGAAACCATGGTTTTTCAACTAATTTCAAGGATTTCAGGACATTTGATAACACAATAACGAAGAATAAACTTGATTTGTAGAATGAAAAACAGAAACCCAATTTATTGGTTGTGTAAATATTTCATTATTTTTGCTTTTTCGTTGCTTACAAAAACATTCATTTTCTCATCTATTTAATTGGCATTAAACTTGAAAATAATAAATGAGATCAATGTTTAAATCCTTACTATTAGTATCCTAGAAATATTGAACACAAATTTCGTTGAAAAAGAATTGATATTTATGTGATTAAGCTTTATATCTGACCTGAGTCGATAATTGATTTCATTTTTACAAAAAGACATTTTTTTAAATAAACACAAAAAATTAATATTAATATAGCGAAAGAGTGTAAAATTATTCCATCTTTCATTATAAGGTAAAAGTTTTAAGAAATGTACATCATTAAATGAAACAGAACATCTGCTTTAAAACACAAAAATAATTTTTATTTGTAAAATTCAGTTAATTTACTTCAATTTACGAGGATGAGAAATTCACGAAATAAAAGTGCGTTTGTATTTTATATTTTTATACAATAATTTTGAAATTCACGTTTTTATTATTTTTTAAAAAGTCAAATTATAGAAAGACGTTTAAAATATTTAAAAAAAAGGTACACGAAAAATGAAAAAAGAAACTTAAAATTAGATTTGTGTTGTATGTATTGAAGTTTGAATAAGCATTTATTAAAATTGCATCATAGATCACAAGATTGTTAATTGTTTATTTAATTAAATTATAATTACTAAATTATGCAAATGCTTTGTTTTTATATGAGAGCTTATTTGAACTTTAGCCTACCCAGACATCATCATTTAATATTAAATTTATTTTATATTAGTGTTGCAAAAACCTTTCATTGAAATCTCAGTCATGTACTATAATTTTATTTCTAGGCATACGAAATAGCCACACATACATTGACGTTTTTAATTGTGTACTATTCTTATGCAATTTAATATGGTTCACATGCAATTCACTTCATCAATAAGAAACCTAATTGCTGGTTTTAAATGTTTCAAGACTTTGTAACTGTACATTTCTATTAAAGAAAGTCGTGTCTATAACAACCCACTGCTTCGCTTTCATTAAGTCGACCTACATCAAACAAAACATAGAAAACCAACATTGGGATTATTTTATTAAGTCGAATAAAGCAACATTGAATTCAGTTCATTTCAAAACTGAAATTCGGTTCACTACTTCATCAAGGAAACCAACGCCGAAGATAGAGGAACGATCTCTTTGTAGATTGATGGAAAAAATAACTCCACAGAATTTGCGTTTCCCAATTATTAGATTCATCCATCCACGCTGCCATTCAGTGACTTTTTCCTGTAACGTCTTCTGTTGTTGAGTTCTGGTTATTTAAGATGATATTAACCGTAATGGTATTAACCTTAGGTGGTATTAACATTAGATAATATTTACTTTAGATGGTATTAACCTTAGGTGGTATTAACATTAGATAATATTAACTTTAGATGGTATTAACCTTAGGTGGTATTAACCTTAAATAGTGTTAACCTTAAATAGTATTAACTTTTAAACGGTACTAATCTTAGATGGTGTTAAACATTGATAGTATTATGCTTAAATGGTGTTAACCTTAAATAGTATTAAGCTTAAATGGTGTTAGCCTTCGATAGTATTAACTTTAGGTAATATAAACCTTAGCCGGTATTAAATTCGGATATTATTAACCTTAGTTGGTACTAACCTTGGATGTTATTAACCTTAAATGGTATTAATTTTACATGGTGTTAACCTTAAAATGTATTAACATTAGATGGTATTAAACTCTTCTGTTCTTGAGCTTTCGTTATTAGGGGTTGGTATTAGCCTTGCATGGTATTAATCTTAGATGGTATTAACCATTATGTAACATAATGTTAACCTTAGATGGTATTAACATCAGTTAATATTAATTTTATATGGATTTAACCTTAGATAGTATTAACCATAGATATCCTTATCTATCCTTATCCTTAGATGACATTAACCTTAATTAGGTACTGTTAACCTAAGATGGTATTAACCTTAGATAGTATTAACAGTGTATGGCATTAACATTTAATTGGATTAACCTCAGTAAGTATTAATCTTACATGGTATTAACTATAAATGGTATTAACCTTATATGGTATTAATACTATAGATGGTATTAACCTTAGATGGTATTAACCTTAGATGGTATTAACCTTAGATGGTATTAACCTTAGATGGTATTAAAACTATAGATGGTATTAACCTTAGATGGTATTAACCTTAGATAATATTAACCTTAGATGATATTAACCTTAGATGATATTAACCTTAGATGATATTAACCTTAGATGATATTAACCTTAGATGGTATTAACCTTAGATGGTATTAACCTTAGATGATATTAACCTTAGATGATATTAACCTTAGATGGTATTAATCTAAGATGGTGTTAAACTAAGATAATAATAACCTTAGATAATATTAACCTTAGATAATATTAACCTTAGATGGTATTAATCTTAGATAGTATTAACCTTAGATAGGGTTAACCATAAACAGGGTGTCATAACGGAGTATTTTTTCTGTTCTTGATGTTCCATTTTTGTACTCTTTTACCCAAAAATTATCATGAAGTGGCTATTTCTGCAATAAAAACTGAAGAAATGGCAAAAATATGTTATACTCACGAAGCCAAAGTTTTGAAAAATCTTTTTTTTAAATGAAGGGTCTTTTTTTCCCATAATGGTCGATTTACCCTATTGTAAACATTGAACATATATTTCTAAATATTAATTCGCTGTTGTATGGAGATCTATATTTTGGTATTACATTAATAGTTTCTTCAATAAAAACCTTAATATATTTTAGTAATAAATTGATAGTTGCTTTAATATAAGCTGTAATATATCTTGGTATTACATTAATAGTTTCTTTAATAAAAACTTTAATATATTTTAGTATTATATTAATAGTTTCTTTAACAAAAATTTTAATATATCTTAGTTATTATACTGCTATATTTTGTCATACAAATTAGGTAAAATAATATATCAAACATTGGAAAAATTGAGGTGTAAATTATTATAAAATTCTCATAGTTTGTTTCAACTGAGATCAATACTTTGAAAACTGAAGCATATTAGAACATTCCAAACAAACATCTTCCACTTTAAAAAACATAAAAACAATATTTACAAACAAAACTATATTTTTTATATAAATATACAAAAATATAATTGCAGCAACAACTTTGAACGATAGCTTAGGCTTTGACATTTAAATATGAATAAAAACTTAAATTGTTGTTAACCTTCCACAAATGAAACGTAGAATTTGTTAAATTTAATGCTAATTCGTAGATGAAAAGGAGATATATTTTTATTGGTATTTATTAATTAAATCTATTTTTAGATTTAGGATTAATTAATACATACCAATAAAAATGTTTCCTTTTTCATCTATAAATTAGCATTAAAATTTAACAAATTCTATGTTCCATTCGTGGAACATTGATATAAAAACGGTTAATTTGAATTCGATGGACTAGGCGATGGTTATGAAGTATGTTCACCAAAAACATAAACTTTCACAATATTCGCGAATCATTTATATCAAACTGATCAAAATATAATTACACCTGCATTAAAGTTAACTTAAAACATTTAGACAAAAAAATACTTATTACGAAACAAATATAAAACAAATTGTAAATTTCTACATATGTTCAAAACCAATCATTGACAAATAAACAGAAATAAAAATTCAAGAAACGAAAACACATCAATATAATCTCTATATATTTCAGAATATGTTCGTATTAATATTTCTGGATTATTTCTATATTTTGCAAATAAATATAGTTTTGTATTTCTACGAAATATAGAAAATAAATATAGTTTCGTATTTCTACGAAATATAGAAAATAAATATGTTCATATTTCTATGAA
Organism: Archaeomysis grebnitzkii; assembly: GCA_031471125.1. NCBI lineage: Eukaryota > Metazoa > Arthropoda > Malacostraca > Mysida > Mysidae > Archaeomysis > Archaeomysis grebnitzkii. Next base: position 8,836 of record JARUHE010164174.1, on the reverse strand, counting down.
ATATAGAAAATCTTTTTGCGATAAATTTATCCTTTTTTTGTATTTTTGTCATTGGTGTAAAAAATGTACAGATTTTTTGAGTGCATATGATTACAGATTTACATAAAAAGTAGCCTAAGTTTTGAGTGTGCATGTGGTTACAAATTTACATCAAAATGTAGCCTAAGGTTTGAGTGTGTGTGGTTACAAATTTACATTAACATTTAGCCTTAATTTTGAGTGCGTGTGGTTACACATTTACATAAGCATTTAGCCTTAATTTTTGAGTGCGTGTGGTTACACATTTACATAAGCATTTAGCCTAAATTTTGAGTGCGTGTGGTTAAAAATTTACATAAAAATGTAGCCTAAATCTTGAGTACATGTGGTTACACATTTAAATAAACATTTAGCCTAAATTTTGAGTGCGTATGGTTACAAATTTATATAAAAATGTAGCCTAAAATGTGAGTGCATGTGGTTACACGTTTACATAAAAAGTGGCCTAAATTTTGAGTGTGTGTGGTTACACATTTACATAAAAAGTGGCCTAAATTTTAAATAAATAAACAAATAAAAGAAACAATTAAACAAATAAATAAATTTAAACTCGCTTATTTTCATGAAATAATAAATAAACAAGCAAATAAATAAATAAAAAAATAAATTTAAACTCACTTATTTTAATGAAATGTGTCGAATTGTCTAAATGTTGTTCATGTGGCGGAGAATAATTTTGTTCGTTTCTCAAGTTGTCGTTGTTCGTATCGAAATAATTTTCGTTTTCTTGCAAGTCATCGTCAGAGTATTGCGCGAACTGTTGTGGTTTTGCGTTCTTCACATCTCCTTCAAATTGCGTAACCACAATGTGCGTATTTTCCGGGTTCTGTCTATTGTCTTTATGCGTATCGAACTCTTCAATGATAATTGGTTGTGTTGTGTACTTTTCTTTCTCATCGTATTGTTTTGTTATTTTTCTCATGATTATTGAATTGTTTCGCTTAATATTAACATTTTTTATCTCCTCCACTCGATGTTGTGGCATTTCATCATCAGAGCTGATTAGATTTCGAACATTTTTCAAGTTAATGTCTTCCCTTAAGTTTGGGAATTTTTCGTCAACGACTGACGGCTGAAATTCTGTTTCCTCGAAACTATTTTCAAAGTTCACGATTTTATTATCCTTAAATCTATGATTATTTTTTCTTCTTTGATGCCGGACTTTATGAAAAACTTTGTCATCCGTTTTTTTCGAATCTGGTTGATTATTCACAACATAAAATTCTTGCGAGCTATCACTGTCGTCTGCAAAATGTGTTTCATACAGGCCAAGGGTTATGTCATCAACTTTACTTATTGAATCATCATCATCATCATCATTATCTTCATCATCATCATCATCATCATCTTCATTATCATCATTATAAACCTTGTTTATGGAATCATCATCATCGTAGTTTTCATTGACAAACAAAAGTTTTCTTCTGATGATGTTAATCAAACTGTCGATGAAGTCATCGGTCATTTGTTGCGGCGCCGTTGTCTGAGTTTTTTCCGGAAGAGGTGTCGTCTTAGTGTCTGCTTCGGCCAACGACAACGATCGTTCCACTCGGTGAACATCTGAAAAGAAATAAAATATATATGATAATATAATAATAAAATAATATAATAATAAAATAATATAATAATACAAAAATATAATAATTTAAAAATATAATAATATAACAATATAATAATATAATAATATAATAATATAATAATATAATAACATAATAGTATAATAACATATTAATGTAATAATATATATAAAATAGAAAGGTATATTTCATTAAAATGCAAGAGCATTCGTATAAAATAATTTTTCCTGATGTTATTTATTATTTATCAATTCATTTTTCTATTGAGATAAATACACAAAATATCGCTGAGTAATGTGACAAGTAAGAAATGTCATATCTCTAGGCTTATATTTACATTAAGTAACGTTCGGATGCCCTAGTAGCATTTCAATGGCTAATTCTTGGCTATTTTCCGAGGGAACCATAGAATAGACAAGGATCAGCCACTAACTAGTGGTAGATGCTACTAGGGATGGTATTATCATGTGTGTAAAACAAATGTAAGAATGTGTTGCTTATACAGTTACTTGCTGTACTACCATCTGCTATTACTATTCACTATACTAACATTTGTTTTTGCTATTCACTACACTAACATATGTTTTTGCTATTCACTATACTAACATATGTTTTTGCTATTCACTATACTAACATATGTTTTTGCTATTCACTATACTAACATATGTTTTTGTTTCTAGCAAAAAATGTATCCAAACTGATTTCAAAGTTTATTTTTATTAAATGAAATAATAAAGGATTTCGGAAACCATGAAACGTTTGTAACATTTAAAAAAATAACAAAAAAATACTTATGTTTGTATATAAACAAACAGCCAAAAAATCAAACAATCGAATAAACAAACAAGAAAAAAAACAGTCACAATGAAAAAGTTTTCGCTGATTGAAAATGAAATACTAATGAAAAAAGTTACTCCCATATTTTCATGGATAAATATGAAAAAAAGTTTCATAATTACAATTGTTTTGTTAACAGTTTTATAAAAGAATTTTACCCAAGAGTCTTACCCAAGAATCTTACCCATGAATCTTACCCAAGAATTTTACCCAAAAACTTTACACAAGAATTTTACCCAAGAACCTTACCTAAGAATTTTACCCAAGAACTTTACCCAAGCATTTTACCCAAGAATTTTACCCAATAATTTCACTCAAGCATTTTACCCAAGAGTCTTACCCAAGAATCTTACCCAAGAATCTTACCCAAGAATTTTACCCAAAAATTTTACACAAGAATTTTACCCAAGAACCTTACCTAAGAATTTTACACAAGAAATTTACCCAAGAATTTTACCCAAGAATTTTACCTTATAATTTTACCCAAGAATTTTACCGAAGAATTTTACCCAACATAAAATTAAATCTCTTTCTTACTTGAAGTAGGTCAAGTTAATAAGATCTTCTTTTAGCTTTAATAAGATTTTAATACTTAAAATGTATGGGCTCAAGATTTTAAGATTTTGTGGTTTTAAGAGTTTAAGATCTTAAGATTTTAAAGTTGTGTTATTTTAATATTTTAAGATTTTAAAGTTGTGTTATTTCAATACTTCAAGATTTTGACAAAATAGGATTTTCATATCTTGAGATTTAAGAATCTTAAGAATTTTATTTAGTTTTTTAAGTTTTTTAAGATTATATTTTTCAATATTTAAGGTCTTACCTGTATATATGATTTTAATATGGTAAGATTATAAGATTTTTTAATTTTGTAATAATAAAATTTCAAATTTTGAGATTTAAGGGTTTTAAGATTTTGATAATTTAGAAATCTTTCTTATAACAATTTCTTATAAATAACTTGAATTAATTTAATATTGATTTTTTAGGACATAAATGTGAAAAGTAAAACTTTTATGTAGTCTATAAGTGACCTGACATTGAGGAAATATATTCACAATTAAGCCCAAGAAAATCCAACCAATCATCCACGTTAAAATGTGATTGATGTAACAATTCCAACCAATCATCCACATTAAGATGTGATTGATGTAACAATTACAACCAATCATCCACGTTAAATTCTGATTGATGTAACAATTACAACCAATCATCCACGTTAAATGGTGATTGATGTCACAATTACCACCAATCATCCACGTTAAATGGTGATTGATGTAGCAATTACAACCAATCATCCACGTTAAATGGTGGTTGATGTAACAATTACAACCAATCATCCATGTTAAATGGTGGTTGATGTAACAATTACAACCAATCATCCACGTTAAATGGTGATTGATGTAACAATTCCAACAAATCATCCACGTTGAATGGTGATTGATGTAACAATTCCAACCAATCATCCACGTTAAATGGTGGTTGATGTAACAATTACAACCAATCATCCACGTTTAATGGTGATTGATGTAACAATTACAACCAATCATCCACGTTAAATGGTGGTTGATGGAACAATTACAACCAATCATTCACGTCAAATGGTGATTGATGTAACAATTACAACCAATCATCCACGTTAAATGGTGATTGGTGTAGCAATTACAACCAATAATCCACGTTAAATGGTGATTGGTGTAGCAATTACAACCAATCATCCAAGCTAAATGGTGATTGATGTAACAATTACAACCAATCATTCACGTCAAATGGTGATTGATGTAACAATTACAATCAATCATCCACGTTAAATGGTGATTAATGTAGCAATACAACCAATAATCCACGTTAAATGGTGATTGGTGTAGCAATTACAACCAATCATCCAAGTTAAATGGTGATTGATGTAACAATTACAACCAATCATTCACGTTAAATGGTGATTGATGTAATAATTACAACCAATCATCCATTTTAAATGGTGGTTGATGTAACAATTACAACCAATCATCCACGTTAAAAGGTGATTGATGTAACAATTATAACCAATCATCAAAGTTAAATGGTGATTGGTGTAGCAGTTACAACCAATCATCCACATTAAATGGTGGTTGATGTAGCAATTACAATCAATAATCCACGTTAAATGGTGATTGGTGTAGCAATTACAACCAATCATCCAATTTAAATGGTGATTAATGTAACAATTACAACCAATCATCCACGTTAAATGGTGATTGATGTAGCAATTACAACCAATCATCCACGTTAAATGGTGATTGGTATAGCAATTACAACCAATCATCCAATTTAAAAAGTGATTGGTGTAATATTACATGTATGGTCATAAGTTAAAATTTATTTTGACAAGTACTGTTGAAAGCAACGTTGGATGCAAATCATTTCTATATCATAAAAGTGTCGAATAAATTGTGGATATCATAACAAACAAATAATATCAAATGCAGAACATTTATTTTTTTTTATTTTTACAGTTATTAAAACAAAAACAATGGAATAATAAATTAACTTTATTTGAATGATTTTTCTCCAAAACACAGCTGAAATACAGTATTCTAAATTTAAGCGTTCAATATAGCACTCGGACAACAAACCTATATTATAATTTAATTATAATTAATTATACAATAATTATAGTTTAGTAATAATGAAATCATATTATAATTTTAATAAAAATAAAGTTAAAACATTTAAACTGTAATTTACTATTAATGAAATCATGTTTTAATTATAATTAAAGTCATGATTTAATTTTTTTTTTAAATAAAATCATATTATTATTTTAATTAAAATAAAGTTTAAAAACATTTAAACTGTAATTTACTATTAATGAAATAATGTTATAATTCTAATTAAAGTCATGATTTAGTATTTTTTTAAATTATAGTTTAGTAATAATGAAATTATATTATAATTTTAATGAAAACCATGTTTTATGATTTATAAAAAATATAATTGACTAAAAATAAAGTCGTTAATTAAATAATTTAATTCCTTAAATGAATTTTGTTTTGGTTTCAAGATGCGTTAATTAAGTAAGACATCAGTTGACTTTATTTCTAAAGATGGCATTGCGATGGATTTCTGTATTGCAATTAACTCATTAATTAAACTTCCGCTTTACGATTCTTACAACAAATTCTTCTTTATACACATCCATACATACATACGTACAGCTATTCATTTACACATATGCATACATACATGCATACCTGCAATTATATATATATACATATATATATACATTTATATATATACATGTATATTTAAATATATACATATATATATACTTGTATATATACTTGTATATGTTGGCATTAAGTTTAAATATTTACATATTTCATTAAAAATTAATGATCATTTATTTTTTATTATCTTTGATTTTACATTTTTCAAATTTCTTAATTTGATTTTCAAAGGATTGGATAAGGATTGGAGACATCTCATATGTTCGTTATTCATTTTATTTTCTTAAAATTGCTACCGGTTTCGGTCGCGTGACAATCTTTAGGCTATAAAGTTATAAAAGAATATAATTAATTGTATCTAAGAGCGGAAAAATCCTCAGTTTGTGTGCTTTTGGACAAACATTAGTATTTAGATAAGATAAATTCTGTTCTGAACGACAACACAAAATTGGAAGAAATCAGTATTGACCTAACGCCACAGATTAAAAACGAGTTAATGAACTAATATCTACTCTCAATGGCCTTCCAAATAATTTTAACATCAACAAAACAGTTGGCCATTATAAACCTGGTTATATTTTTGGAAATATTAACATATACACACCAAATAATTCTATGCGACCATTTATTTCTCAAGTCATTACTCCAACCTACCAACTTGCCAAATCAATTAACAAGATAATCACGAAATATCTACCCCACAAATATTGCATAAGTTCTTCCAATGATTTTATTGACATTTTACATAGCTTCGATAGCCGAGGTACAACTGCGTCTCTTGACGTTGAAAGTCTCTTTACCAATGTGCCTATTAAAGAAACAATTGAAACCATGTTTACCGAAATCTCAACAAAACACCACCTCAAATACCTGAAGCAATTTTAAAATCGTTCCTAGAACTCTGTACATCCCAATCTCCGTTCATATCACCAACAGGCAAAATTTACCAGCAAATTGACGGAGTTGCTATGGGTAGTCCTTTGGGCCTACTTTTGCCAACTTTTATATAGGTAAGTTGGAGGAAACTGTACTTGAGGGTAGTAACTGCAAACCAAATGTTTACAGAATTTATGTTGATGACATTTTTCTTTTGGTGGATAATTCTGGAGAACTGCTTGTGCTTAAAAACGAGTTTGAGGAGAATCTAATATTAAAGTTTACAATAGAATATAATGAAGAATGCAGGTTATCCTTCTTAGACATCATGACTGACAACAGTACAGGAAAATTTACTACTCAAGTATACCACAAACCAACGCCTTGTGAGCTGTAAAGCTGAAAGGCGCTGTATAAATTTGAAGAATTATTAATTATTATTATTATCAAGGACAGTGCCTAAACGTTAATAGTGAATGTCAAATGAAATACAAGAACAGTGTAAGAAATAATTACTTAACTAGAGCATACTTGGCAAGGTTTTCATCACGAGCGTGTTTATGTCAAACAAATTTTAGTGAACAATATGTTTCCAAATTATCTTGTAGACAAAACAATAAATATTTTTTTTAAATAAGAAGTTCGATAATGGTAACCAAAAACAAAATTATGATGAAATAAAAATATTTTACAAGAACCAGTACATGAAAAACTATAAACTCGAAGAAAGAGCCATACGAGAAATGGCTACAGAAAATATAACATGTGCTCCCAGCAGTGAAGTTAAAATGATATTTTATTACAAAAATAGAAAATCGAGCAGTTTCGTGATGAAGAATAATCCTTCTTCTCCGCCGACCAAAGCTGACAGTCATAATATAGTTTACTATTTCAATTGCCCACTTGATCACGAGGTACAACAGTATCATATTGACAAAACAACAACCTTCCTGGACCAAAGAATGAGCTTACACAATAGCATACAAGACCATACAATGGATGCACACAACTCCAAGTTACCTAAAAAAGAAAAATCGAATAACACATGTATCCTTGAGAGAGAAACGATAAGAACAAATTATCTATAATAGAGGCGCTATACATTCTACACGCGAAGCCAAGTCTGAATAAGCAGGAGGATAATTTTCTGCGCACCCTACATCTAAAACCCGAAAGGGTTGTGGATTTTAATTTGATGTTTAGACGTTCTGAGGGACATTTCAATCAACATTTGGATGTAAGTAACACCCAATCTTGTTCTAATAGAATGTTGTCACTTTCGAGTTGAATATCTACCAACGTCGAAAATGAAGGCCAACAACATACACCTGCATCTTAAAATACATCTTTGAATAGAATTTTTAGAAGAAGTCAATTGGGTACTTTGACCAACAATAACCAATCAGAGGAAAACTCGTCAACCATACAGCTGCGACCAAGAATTGACATCTTAACAAGCTAATCATGTGTTCACTAGCATTTTTACATTCATAATTAATGCTCATGCTAGTTAGCTAACTTGCGTTAACAAAATTTCAAAACTTGTTAAATTAATATATGTTATATAGTTTTATTTTCAGTTTTAAAGTAAAATTTATTTTGATAGAGTTTATATAATTTTAATTAAATTTTAACAGATTATTTACACAGTATATATAGTTTTAATTTTACTTTTGGAGCAAAATATATACTTTCACATAGTTTATACGATTTTAATTTTTGTTTTTGAATAGACAAATTATACAAGTAAATGTTTATAAAAGGGAAAACTAGTTTGTTCAATATCTTAAACTAATTAAAGAATTAAATTTTGAAATGTTCCGCTTAATAAGAATTTCGTCGACACAACACAACTAAAGCTAGTAATACAATTTTAGAAAATCTTTTAATTTTGTTTTATTTTGTTTAGAGTTAAATTTTTTTTTATATAGATGGACAATTATTATTGTTTTTGTTTTTAAAAATTGTTTTATATTTTTTTTTGTACATTTAGATTTATTTTTGTATTTTGGTTTTAAATAGACTTATATTTATTTTTGTATGTATTCAGATTTATTTTTATATTATGTAATTTTACAATTATTTTTAATTTCAATATTTTAATATAAATTTTTTATTGAACTTTACACCCTGAAGATGGTCACACGACCGAAACCGATAGCAATTGTAAGAAAATAAAATGAATAACGAATATATGAGATGTCTATTCTTTATGCAATCCTTTGAAAATCAAATTGAGAAATTTGGAAAATGTAAAATCAAAGATAATAAGAAATAAATGGTCATTATTTTGTATAT
>JARUHE010164063.1:0-13994 GCA_031471125.1 Archaeomysis grebnitzkii | reverse complement strand
TGTTTACTGATATATGTGTTAATATTTTTAACAGATGTACCTTACCTGAAGATGAAGCATGTTTTGAGCTTCGAAACGTTGTAAATAAATATGTATATACAAACCCTAGCTTTGCTCTTCCTTTGCAAGACTATTGTTCTGTAATATTGAATAATTATTATATCTATCTCACTCTTGTTTGACATAAATATTATTACATGGCGAGGATTTTTCCTATTGAAAAATATGAATTGAGGAGTTGACTTCTCAATCTTCCGAAATGAAATGTATTTAATATTCTCAAAGAATTTACTTCAAATTAATCAATCGATGGGAAAGGCAAAGAATTAGAGGCGAGACCAGTCTGCAGAGCAGTTGGAAACCGATACCGTCCATGAGAATATTTTTCGACAAGAAAAAGGTTCTTCACAAAAACAACGAGATTTGAAAAAACAATGAAATTTGAAAAAAACAACGAGATTTGAAAAAACAACGAGATTTGAAAAAACAGCGAGTTTTGGTAAGAGGATTTCATTGGTAGGTTGACTCAGAGGAAAATTGAAAGAATAAACCAACAAGTGTGGTAAGATAACTTCAGAATGACTTAGATTAGCCGTAAAGAAAATTTACCAAAGAATCAGTAACTAAGCAACTAAAAGTTTTAATGACGCAATGAAAGAAGAAAAATTACTAAAGAAACAAAGAGTTGTTTTCAGAAAAAACAAAAAAAGGATTATTAAAAAGTATTATTTATAAACAAGAATGGATTAATTGTAAACTCGAATAGATTAATTTTGAACTAAAATGGATTATTTGTTAACTAGAATGGATAAATTGTAAACTAGATCGGATTAATTGTAGACTAGAATGGAAAAAATTATAAACTAGAATGGATTCATTTTTAACTAGAATGGATTAATTGTAAACTAGAATGGATTAATTGTAAACTAGAATGGATTAATTGTAAACTAGAATGAATTAATTTTAAACTAGAATGGATTAATTGTAAACTAGAAGAAAGATTAATTGTAAACAAGAATGGATTAATTGTAAACTAGAATAGATGAATTGTAAACTAAAATGGATTAATTGTAAACTAGAACAGATGAATTGTAAACTAGAATGGATTAATTGTAAACTAGGATAGATTAATTGTAAACTAAAATGGATTAATTGTAAACTAGAATAGATTCATTGTTAACTAGAATGAATAATTTTTTAACTAGAATGGATTAATTATAAACTAGAATGGATTAATTGTAAACTAGAATGGATTATTTGTAAACTAGAATGGATTAATTGTAAACTAGAATGGATTAATTGTAAATTAGAATAGATTAATTGTAAACTAGAATGGATTAATTGTAAACTAGAATAGATTAATTGTAAACTAGAATGGATTATTTTTAAACTAAAATATATCAATTGTAAACTAGAACGGACAAAATTGTAAACTAGAATGGATTCATTGTTAACTAGAATGGATAATTTTTTTTAACTAGAATGGATTAATGGTAAACTAGAATGGATTAAATGTAAATTAGAATGGATTATTTGTAAGCTAGAATGGATTAATTGTAAACTAGAATGGATTAATTGTAAACTAGAATGGATTAATTGTAACCTAGAATGGATTAATTGTAAACAAGAATGGATTAATTGTAAATTAGAATGGATTAATTATAAACTAGAACGGTTTAAATTGAAAACTAGAACAGATTAATTGTAAATTAGAATGTATTCATTGTTAACTAGAATGGATAAATTGTAAACTAGATCGGATTAATTTTAAACTAGAATGGAAAAAATTATAAATTAGAATGGATAAATTGTTAACTAAAATGGATTATTTGTAAACTAGAAGGATTAATTGTAAACTAGAATGGATTAATTGAAAAATATAATGGATTAATTGTAAACTAGAATGGATTATTTGTAAACTAGAATGGATTAATTGTAAACTATAATGGATTAATTGTTACCTAGAATGGATAAATTGTTAACTAGAATGGATCAATTGTAAACTAGAATGGATTAATTGTAAACTAAAACTGTTTAAATTGAAAACTAGTTATTAGTCATAAGTTATTTTCAGGTTTAAACAAATATTATTTGAGTGTTCACAATAAGTTGTAAACATGATAGCTTGTGACGTCACTTGCCTCTTATGTTTACAATTGGTTGGCTAGTTTGAAGTAATTAATCAATCATGGTTGAAGGGTAGCCTAAGTATTTCACAATTTCTTGGAACTTTTTTCATATTTCAAAACATAATCAATTTGTTTTATCTTTTTAATTAGCACTCAAGAAACAATTCAGCGCCATTGTGTTCTCTATTTATTAATTCTTTTGTGCTTAATGACGTCAATTAAGCAGGATTTATAGGATTAACCCTTTATCGTCCATGGGGACAAATATATCGCGTTTAAGAAGGTTTATTTTCAATGCAAACTCTGATGTGTTGAAGACCTTAACATAATACTTACTCGGTCGCTAAAGGGTTAAAAGTAAAGTTGTATGCATGACAAGTTGTTTTCGGTGAATGATTTTAATTGTAATTAGTTTATTAGGATTATGCATCTGTCATGTCTGCTGTGGATGTTAATGATGGTCTTCTAACTAAATAGAAATGTATGAAAAATTATCATCACAAGTATGCATTAAATGAAAAGAGTAAAACATTTTTTGGGGAGTAGAAAAGAGTTTTTAATATTTAAAATGTATTAATGCAACATATTTAGCTTTGTTCATTGCTTTTTTAATCTATTTCTACAAAAAAATATTCTCATTAACCTGATTTCGTCTTACACTAGAATAGATAAACAATTTTACCCTGTTTAAGAGCATTGAAAATTTACTGATGTTATGGCACTTTATATTGACACAATTGTGAAGCCAGGCAAAGCAAAACCGATGTGGCAATGTGCATCATTTTATGTTGTCATAATAAACGTGGTGGAAGTTTACATTTCCATAATTGTCGTTGTGGTAGTTTACATCAAAATAATTATCGTTGAAATGTTTATTGAGATACAGTGATTTAATGTATCTTAAAACAGATACATTTTTTCAACGAGCACAAAATAAATTGAATGAATGCCCTTTTGTGATTTTATTTTGATGATCGTTATGCCATCAAAGACCATCAAAAGTCTGTAGTGCACGAGTCCAGCAACTTTACTGTAATAATACATAAATAAAACCACAAATTGAGCTATAGAGAAAAATGTGGTTATAGTATGATAATATAAATGATGATACTAATAATAATAATAATAATAATAATAATAATAATAATAATAATAATAATAATAATAATAATAATAATAATAATAATAACAATAATAATAATAATAATATTAATAATATAATAATAATAATAATAATAATAATGATAACATTAACGACAATAATAATAGCTACAATTATCAGTGTTTGCTTTTAATTATCCAAGAGAAATAACGCTGCTTGAAAATTCATTGTGGTCATCTAACATCTTGTTCAGCAGATATTAAAATCAATATTAACACAAATAAAGTTTCATTATAAAGTTCTAGTGCAAAGCCCCTCGTCTGTTTTTCTCTGATGTACCCCTTTACTTGTGCTAGTCTTCCTTGTAATCCCCAACAGTTGAGGGTTGTAAAATATTAAAAACTAGCAACATTTCATTTTATTGACCTCATCATAATTGAGTTGAATGATCTTCTTCCTCCGAACGTCTTGTTAATCCGGGTATATGCGGGGTCAATGTTTTGGTAAGTCTACTTCAGGCTGCTCAATCGTGGACATCCTCTCCTGTCAAAGACTATATCTTTTAGATCGCTACTCACTCTGCCCTTCTATCTCATCTTTGGTCTGCCCCTGTTTATCCTGCCCTGTCCAGTCATCCACATAATCTTCTTCCCTTCTCCTCACATTCCCATACCACTTCAGTCTCTTTTCTTGTACCCTCCTCGATAGCTACAGTATGTCACCTTAACTGTTCCCCTAATCCACGTGTTTCTTATTCTACCCCTTCTTGTTACTCCACACATCAACATTGGACATGCAAATGCTTATGAGATTTATGCCAGAAAATTGTTTTCATTGTCCAGAAGCCCATTGCTTAACATGTTAAATGTATTTTTTGGAGTCAACTTCAAGCTATTTTTAGGAAGAATCTGTTGAATTTGATTTTTTTATTTATTTTAAGAGTAATATTTATTTACATACGAGAAAAAATTTACAAAATGTTTATAAAAGTGTTTTAACTTTGTCTTTCTCTCCTTTATATTTTCCATCCCATACTTTCTCCAAGTTATATTAAATATTTAATAATATTTCTGGAAAAACTATCATGAATTTCTCAAATGATATTCAAAATCGATTCTGTACCAGCGAAAGGAAATAACCTTGCATTACTTTCGTTCTTCTGGTTCATCATCATTTTTATTTAATTTCAGATGCTTCAGTGCATTGTTTTTGTTGTTTACTTTTTATTTCAATTTATTGCCCATACAAATGTAAACAATAATGCAATTTACCTAGTTGTGGAACTTCTAAAAGCTATGTCTCATTACAGTATAGTATATTCACTACACCTCATAAGCTTACAATTTTGCTCCCTCGAATAAGGTTTTGAATGATAACTGGCACCATAAAATATGTCTTGTTTCGAAAAATATGCATAAACAAATTTAATTTATTATCAAATAAAAATTATTAAAACTTGACATGGAGATAAAATGAGCTAAAAATAAACTGTAAATGTATTTAATAAAGTATTTATTAGTTCGACTTTGATAAGAATGATGTAATTTTTTCACTCTAATTTGTTTTTCAAGTTTCAAGGATTTTATTAACTCAGCATTTTTTAATAGATAAGATAACTCAGCTTCTAAGGTCTTCACGTTTATTGTTGAAGCAAATGTGAGAACAATATACCTTACTGGTGGATGCTTTCTCCACATTTTGTAGACAAGGTTTTGCCGCAATGACTTGGCTATTTTTGAACATTAAAAATCTTCCTTCTATGACCTCAACGCCAATGACACATCTTTAAAGTCGGTACAAAACAAATATTTTTGTCAACATTGTTCAATTTCAACTCATGCTTGAACATTCCAACTTTTTCCATATACAGGGTGGTCCCAAAGTAGGTGGACAGTAAATGATAACATTTATTCTAAGATTACGTATAAATGCAATAGTAAATATAATTGCATGTACAGGTAAAGCTCCTAACTCGTATGATCTCACTTAACGAGTCTCCTATTTCAGGACATATATTTTGAGACGGCTATCTTATTTCACGATTTTGATTCCTAACACACGTTAATGCGCTACTTGGGTATTATAAGAAAAAACAAATAAAATAGACTATTATTTATTAAATAGCTCTGTGCCATTTAGTGCCCATTAATTAATCTTCATGTATGTATATTTACATATTTATTTACAAATTTTAATAACAACTATGCATTAATTCGATTATGTATGACATGTAATACATATTCTAAGACATAAATTATGTATTACTTTATTGTTTATTATCTACAGGGCCATATAATTATGCCTGTCTAATTATCGTAGTTATACCTACGTATAGACAAAGTTTTTCAGGTTTCATCATGGAGAACCATTTCCTATATGAAGGCAACTTATTTGATCCAATTTCATAAAAGATCCTAATTAACGAACAACTATCAGTCCGTATGTTTCGTGAAATAGGAGCTTCACCTGTATACGTATTATCAGAATAAATGCTATCATTTACTGTCCACCTAATTTTGGACCACCCTGTATGTATCCCATTGTAATGATAAAAACTAAACGCTAGACAAACTTTTTTGGTTTAGGTCAGGAAAATTCTCCTCCAGTTTGGTTGGCAATGAGAGGAGACCTATCATTGGTGAATAAAAACTGAATTCAAATGTGTGAATATTTGGGTTTAAAGTGTTTTCTAGCACGGGTCAATATTAGGAATTGGCATTTTAATGCTGTATAATCTTTCCATCTGGTCTTCGGTCTTCTATATTCCTCTACGTGATATAAAATGTGAATCTCTAACATGAGAATATTTTAGAGTGTAATGCCTCAAACCTTCGACACTCACGAAGTTCGAACAACGCTCGGTTGTTTTAAAACAAGTACGAGTAAATGCTTCGCATTAAAAGCTATTTTTGTATACGCTGAAAAGTTTCTAAATGGTGCATTTTTTAATACAATTCTATAAATTATTATATTAACACTTTTCTTTCATTTGTTTCCAATACATTTATCTCTAAACCAAAATAAATTGGCTAATCATGAAGTTGATGATAAATTGGTCCAAAAACTCCTATACATCTATTATTTAAAAAAAATTGTAAAAAAGACTGAGGGCCACTGGTATAAAGCATGATGTGGTGAAGTTATTTTCAAGGAAAATATTCACTAAACAACAAATACTGTAGTTTATGCTCGAACTTTTAAGAAATCAATTTTAGTTTTTACGTAAGTTCGAACATTTATCAACATACATAAATGTCAAACACTGAACAAGAAAATGGTGGTTTTAAATTTTTCTTTTTTTCTTTTAGAGTTTAGTGTAAAGACTAATTGAAATAGCAAAATAAAATTGTGTTAATAATTTACTTTTGAATACGACAAGTTTTGGATCTCTAGTAATATAATTGTATTTATGAAGTGAATAAACACAATTTTAGTTCTAAATGTGTTCGAACTTCGGGGCAGCACCCTATTATGAAGACATCTTTCTTTCTTTTTCTTCAGTTAATGTTGAGGTCTAATTTGAGTAACGAAAATCATCCAAACAGAAAACAATCACCTGGAACACTCTTCTTCTTCGTCAGCCTGTTAGCCCATCTATTATACAGGGTCATTGCTTTTTATGAGTCGCCGCCAATCATTCCTATTGTGTCCAATTGCTTCTCTCGTAAATCCGCCGTTATAAAGTCCTTCTGGTCCTCGGTCTTCCTGTTCTTCTACGTCCTTGCATCTCCATATCCACCACTCTCCTTGTCTCTTCTCAATACGTGGCCATACCATCTAAGGCTTACCTTTTGTACATTTTTTGACACCTTTGTCACTTTAATAGTTCCTCTTATATCTGCGCGTTACGTATTTGGTCTCTTCTTGCCACTCCAGACATCCAACTCACTTTCTTGGGTTGTGTACCTTCCATGCCATGCATCATAGCTGGTTGCGCTACTGTCTTAAAAACGTTCTCCTTCAGTTTCACCGGCATTCTCCTATCACACAGCTCTCCTGACACACCCCTCCAATTCTTCCATCCGCCTGGTACTTTCTTGAGATTTCTACCTCCGCATTACCATTTGCCACTATTATTGATCCTAGGTACGTTTTAGAATGCCTAAAGTCAACAACATAGAAGGCTACAGATGCAAAAAAAGTTAGCAATGCTTGGAAGCACTTGATTGTATTATATTAGAGGCAAGAAGTAATGAAACTTTCAAATTTAGAACAGGTGTGGACCTGACTACTTAACAAGGAAAATTAAACTATTAACACATAACTATGGTCATTGTAATTGTGAAAATAACAAATTTTGATAGATTGATTAAATGATAAATATTCTTAAAATCTGAAATAGTTTGTGAACTTCCGAATTATGGATTGGTAAATTGTTGCTTTTAATCTTTTTAATAGTCAGTTTGGTTACTCTGGTCTAATGAAGCCTTGTTCTCTCCCCAGATAATTATTTCACATACAAGTAAAATGTGGTTTACATACAAAATTCACCTGTATGATGAGCATACTGAGAACGTGTTCAACTAGTGTATACAAAAAATACTTATTCATTGTACTCTTATAAGCAATACATAAACAACCATAAAAATGTAAAAAATGTGTGAAATATTCGGGTGGCTGATTTCAAGTTGCAGTCTGGTTTGTTTTTACGGATGTCAAGTTAAAGTAAAGAAATATTCAACACCATCAAGTGTTCATCCTTTCTACAATCGTATGCACGCCACGCCTAGGCCACATCATTTTTTCCATTCAATAAAAAAATACCATAATTACGGGTACAGTTGCAGTGCCTTGGGTATTAAAATTTAAAAACTGCAGATGATCTTCAAGAATATTAATTTATTAATAACTGTCATAGAGATTGTAATTAGGAAGGTATGGCTGTGATGGGATAACAGGACATGATCTTGTAATCATAGACCAAGAATCTTTATTTTAGAAAATGTATGGGATAGCCTACATTGGTTTAAGGTTTCAATCCTAAAGAGGTATACATTGTGGAGCGGTTAACGATTTGGTTGTGAAAGTTTATCAAGTTGTACACTGAAGTACATTTTAAGTTTTTATTTGTTAAGATTCATAATAGTTTTTGGTAATATGTAATAATTAAAGACAGATTTGATGTGATCAAAGTAGTTTAGTTTTGCCATATCTCAAAGAGTTGATGGTCAAGTAAAATAAAATTGTATGAACTAGAACAAGGAAAAATATTTCCACCACAGGTTTTATAAAAAATGTCAAGACTAATATTATGGAACACTGAAAAATATAAACAAGATCTTACTTTCTTAAATATAGATAGCTTGGTTTAAAAAACTGGAGAAAGTACAAAGAAATTTTCTTTTTTGTAACCTATACAAGACTGGGTTGAGTAAAGATTATATTCGCTGTTCACCTCAAAAAGGGAGGCATGAATCAGTTACGAATCTCAAGTATAGAACACTGGTTGGACCCAGTCAATGCGCCACATGGCTACATGATCACTATGAAGCAAACGCCAGGTTATCCAGGCCCATAGGGTAATGCAATTAGTAGCCATGTAATCATAATTTAGATTAAAGGGCTTTTGTTCGTCCTTTTTCGTCAACGTCAATTTACAGACTCCAGACCACGTCAGTAAATATATATTCAAGAACAATTTTCACCATTGATAACTTGGAGTTCTTAAAATGTATTAACCAACATCCACATTGAGAATTCTCCAACATGGAGTGTTGTTAACTTCAAAGTTATTTATCAGACAAAAGGTTAATAAGAAATTAAATAGAAACCATTTTTAATTCAATAAGCAATAGAAAAATATTATCACAAAGGCTGTATCACAAATAAAATGGCAACACTGCCAGACTAGTAAATTTGCAATCAATATAGTATTTAATTACTATAGGCCTATCACATGTTTAAATTGGCCATGGCATGCGTTCATTGCCCATATCAATAATGTTAGCACGAGCTTCAAATTACACTTGAAAGCAACGACTTTAACATCTTTAATAATAAATAAATAAGTTTCAAAACTTAAGTTTCTTTTCATGAATATAAAAAGCTTTGGATTGAAAAGAATTCTTAAAACTACTCAAAACTATCATTGATAATAGATTTAAATTAAAATTAAAGACGGCTCATGAAACACACGTGAATACTTATATAGGATTCATATATCATTTTCTATTGGACAAAATCTAATACATCTAGGTCACATTTTACTGCCTAAATTTTTTTAATTTCAGGCATTCAAGTATTGTAGGAGCTAATACAATATTAATATATAAATTACCTGAAGTATGCTACCATTATGAAAGGTTACATTTCATTCAAGTAAGAGAACAATAAAAATAATATTTAAAAGATTGCAACATTAATTTGAGATTAAAAACTATAAAACAGTTGATCACGAAAAGATTTGTTTAACAATAAATATATAAATTACTAGAAAATAATCTAGACTTGTACAAAAAATACTGAAATATACCAAATGGACTTATCTCATACTTAAAAAACACAATATAAATATTAGCAAAACTTTTTTCCAAAAACACAAATATCAAATCCTCTTAATCATGAACTAACAACCGTTCATTTGTGCCTTTGACAGGCCAAAGCAAGAGTGAGTTTGGCACTCTTGGCATGGAAGGAAAATGTGTTTTTGGAACAAAGAAAAGCTCTTTGAAGAGATCAAATGATAAGACCGCACCAATCTGTGAGGAGAGGTGTGGAATAAATGAGTTGATTCAACCACAGTTCAAAATCTTTTCATTTTAAAGCTATAACCTTTTTTGTGGAGAATGGGTCATTGAGCCTTTATTGAATTTGTAATTTGGAAGTTAATATTAGGTTTACTTAATCTATCTAATAAAAGTAAAATTACTTCACAATGAAAGACCGAAGGCATCAAATACTTTTTATGCTTCGCATAAAAACCTATGATTCAGCTGTAGATATAAGTATATATTTCTCTATATATGTATCTATATATATTTTCTATGCTATTTATATCATATTTTAATGTGTGCAATACTTTTCACAAAGTAAAGTCATTATTTGTAGCTGTGGTTTGTTGGAGTATTTGATGAAATGATGAAACGTTTTGTACGTAGCACACGGTTCGCTCGCCATGTCGCCTCTCGACATAAAAAAAGACTTCCCAGACATGAAGTTCTAATTTACTCCTCGAAATAGATCGCCTTCACCTTCTTCAATTCGTATTTGGGGGAAATAACAATTTTCCTTTTGCTAAGACTTCTGTAGGGGAGAAAAATAAACGTTAGTTTAAACAAACTTTGGTAATCAGAAAACAATAAAAAAAATTTAATTCAAAATTAATTTAATAAATAAAAATAAATCTCCATTAAATACAAAATTAATTTAATTTTAAAAAAAAACATTAAATTAAAAAAAATTGATTGGACTAATAAAGTTGATTAAATTAACAAAATATTAAATTAATAAAATTGATTAAATGAGAAAATTAGTTAAATGGAAATAATTTTTCAAAATAAAATTGTCATTGATAAAAAAAACATTTAATTACCTAAAATATTTTGTCATTTTTGTGAGCCAAGAGGCGCTGTCAGACTGTAGGGTGACGTGCAATTCGTGTGTGGTGGGGGTGGTGATGTCAGCTTTCACTTGGGCAAGCACCTTTTCTTCTTTGCTTTCAGCTGCTTCCGCAGAAAGAGTTACTTTCAAGACGCACCCTCTGTAGAAACAAAAATGGAAAATTAATTATGGGAATATTGAGAACAAAGAAAATAGTTTTATAAAAACATTATGTTCAAACAAATCTGTCGTGAGCACAACTCAACAAAATATTGAAGTAAATAAATCTATGGAAAAGGAAAGACAATTTAACGGGGCTTACCTAAGTCCACAGGGTTCATCCTTTGCTATGGTTAAAACGTCCTGTGTTAGCTGGTCTAATAAAGTTGGAGGAAGAACTAAAGTGTCGCTGTATGGATTTTTAATTCGGTCTTCCAGCCTGTTCCTCAGGACTGCTCTGGTTACTGCATCGCCCCAGGGTTCTTCCAATTGTGGGTATATCAAATCTGTAAATTAAAAACACAATTAGTATTGAACTTTAATTTATCAACAAAACTTTAAAAAAATGAATTTTCAATCCTAGTTTTGAGTCTTGCAACAAAGGAAATAAAATCAAAATTTGTATTCAACTCTCATAAAAATAAAGCATGAACAACTTTCAAGTATTGTCGCCACCACTTTAATTAAAATGGCAATGGATAAATGAATTTACATTCTACTTTATAAATAACTTTCATATAGATTGAACAAAGAACAATTTCTTTGGGTAAATTGAAAAATAGTTTAAATTATGTTTTATGAACACCACATTTTACCAAGATAGAATTATAGATATGCAAATTTTAGAAAATCATAATTAAGCTACAAAATTTTTTATCTCTGAAATTATGAACAAGCAGAAATGCAACTTTCTTTGACCTTACTTAAAGAATTCATAATTTTAAATAACAATTTCTTACAAGAGTGAGACAATACAATCGATAACATTAACTACATTGATTTAAACTTCAAGCTAAAGATATTTACTGTTATTACTAAGATAAGAAATTTTAGGCCTTAAACCTCAATACAGCAAGTTCTTTGTCAGCTGATCTTGCATAGCAACAAAATATCTTTTTATCTTACCTTCTTCTCTGGGTAAAGGTCCCAACATATCCGTTAGAGGAGAACAGACTGCTGATAAAACTTTTAGGTGAGACATTTTTAATGATGACACACTGAATTTAATAAGTTTATAAATATAATTATGTATAAAGATCTTCCACTATATTGAGAACGTTCTCATTGGTACAAAGGTTTCTGAAGAACTAAATTTAAGGTGAGAGAGAACGTTATTTATACACTTTGTCCAACAGCTGCCAGATGTCCCTTGATAAAACAGCTTTATACTGCTACGTATCGGTCAAAGAGAGGTTTATTTATTCTTAAACAAATAAATGTAAAAAAAAATGTATTTTGTATGACATTTAAAGTTATTATGAAACGTTTAACTATTGCATTGGTCATTAAAAAAAACAAATCAAATAATAAAACAATTAAAAGAATAAATTTTAAGATATGAACGAAACAATTTGACATAAGACGAAATATTGTTACGGCAATTTTGCTCGCTTTATTTGCACTGAGCATGCGCGAAAAAGCTGTGAGTGTTCTTTGTTCTTTGTTACATCATATATATTATTAAAAATGCAAAAAGACTCAGATGTTGAAGATGAAATACAAAGTTGACATCACTCATCATCCAGTTTAACATTAAACGTGATGTTGGCAAACAAAGAATATAAAAAAATAAAGCTATAACCTCAAATATTCTATTTTATCAATCGGCCGGCAACATTCAGTCGATTTGATCCAAAAATAAATCTCAGAAATTGAAAACGTTCCTTATGATTCTTGTCACAAACGTCGAACCATTCAATTTATGTAAAACTAAAACAAACTTTCAATGTTATTTTGAAAGTTCAAATAAAAATTTTAAAAAATAATCCAAAGAAAAGTACAACATAAATCATACAATGTGACAAAACTTTTGGACCAGCAATGGAAATTTCTTGATTTTTTCAACTTTATAAATGTAAATTGTAATACATTTCAGTTTAATCCATCAATCAATACAGACATCATAAATACATCACTAATTACAACTCATACATGATTGTTAAACAAAATAAAACACACATTAGGCTTAAGTACACAAATGAGAAATAAATATTTGTAAATATATGTACACAAAGCATTCATCAGCTGATATAGCTTGTATTTCATACAACTTTGCAATGTATTTTATACAATTTACAATATTTTGAACACAATATTTGAATTACTTTTAAATTGTGAAAACAATATCCAATGCAAATGTGAAGTTGTCACTCAGATCTGTAAATTCAGAGTAATTAAACAAACCTTTGAATTTTTCCAAGTAAATTTACTTTTAAACATGTTCTCTTAATGTTTCGTTGAACAACCTATGTATGTTGGCAACATGTATTTCCTACATTTAAATTCTACATTTTTTTATGTATAAATTTATATCTATTTATTTTAATTAATAAGAGATGTTGTTACCAAATAAACATAGTTTAAGGGATATATCCTTATACAGGATTAGTGAACTATTAAATAAGACATACGGGTCAAAATTGTAAACATATTCACCTACACACACACGCACACAGAAGCAAACACTAATGTTTATGTAAACATGGAAACCATTATTGAATATACAAATTCATTTACAATGTACACGTGTGTGTATGTAACTCTGTGTTTATATCCTGTGAAGGGCTTTATAAAACCAGTATTTTCTAGATTTGTCCATCCTATATCACAGTGCAAATTCGAGAGAGAACCTCCATCGAAAGAGAAAGAAAGGTTACAGGATACGAAGTCATAAATAATTCATTTCCACTACATTTTCGGAGTAATTAAAACACACATTGCATATGTAGCCTACATATAAATATATATATATATATAAGCTCTTTATGCCAAGTGTATCTTAATTACTCCTAAAATTTAGTCAAATTAGGTAATATATGTCTGTGTGTACGTGTATATGTATTGCATGTATATGTATGCAGCACATATGTGTACGTACACTATATATATGTATATGAATATATACATAATATGCATTATATTTGTATACAAACATCATGTATTGCATATACAGTATATACATACACTGCACATATACATATATATAAATATATGTATGTATATAT
>JARUHE010163952.1:0-13997 GCA_031471125.1 Archaeomysis grebnitzkii | reverse complement strand
GTAGTTTTAGGTGTGTTTCTATGGGGAGTATTTTTGTTTCATCGTGTAGGTGTTGTGCATTTGTGTCTAGTGTGCATTTTGTGGCTGTTCTTATTGCTGTGTTTTGTATTGTTTGAAGTTTATTGATGTTTATGGTGGCTAATGGGTGACCAGATGGTATTTGCGTATTCTATGATGGGGCGTGTGATAATTTTGTATGTTGTGGTTAGAGTTTCCTTTGTTTTGCCCCAGTGTGTGGTAGTGAGGTCTTTCAGCATGTTTAATGTGGGTTTGGCTTTGGAGATGGTGTTGTTTATGTGTTTTGAGTAGGTGAGTTTGGGTTCGAATGTTAGGCCAAGGATTTTTGGGTCCTTGACCGTTGGGAGTAATGTGTTGTTTATGTGTATGTGTAGTGTGTTGCTGTATTATGCTGGGTCGGGGGTGAATAGTGTGGTGGTGGTTTTGCTGGCGTTTAGGGTCAGTTGATTGTTTATGGTCCAGTTTTGTATTTGTTGGAGGTATGGGAGCGTTTGTGTTTCTGCTGTGAGGGGCTTTATGTGGGAGGATAGGATGGTAATGTCGTCTGTATGTGATTGTGTGAACGTTGGGTGGAGGGTTTGGGAGGTCAGCCATGTAAATATTGAAATGGGTTGGTGATAGGACGCCTCTCTGTGAGAAGCATGTTTTTGTGTGTCTATGTGGGGTGTTCTGGTTGTTGAATTTAGTGTACTGTTTGCGGCTTTTTGTGTAGTTGGCTATGAATTTGAGGATGGTGTTGTGTAGTTTGGATATGAGTTTGTGTAAGTGTACTGTGTAAATGCTTTTGATATGTCTAGGGCTATGGCTATGGTTTTTGTGGGTGGGCGTTTTTTGTTAAATCCTGGGGTTATGATGTTATTTATTTTGTGGAGTGTTCAAATTTTAATTAGTTTTGATCTTCAAATTAAATGCTCAGCTTCAATACTTTCAAGAATGTGTTTTTTTACTTCAATCTGATTTTTTTTATTATGTTTCAACAATATTGTTCTCTTAAAATACTGGAAAAACATTACTTTTCATGGGATGTGGTTGAGAGAAAAAATAAAAACACATTCACAGTTCACATTTTTATTAAAAAGTGCATTCAATAATTTTATCCTTATTAATAAATATTATGTTTTGATTTGGGTATCATAATCATGCACGGATTTGACATTTTTACAATGTCATAACGATTGGAATTTATTTTTTGCCATTTGGTTGTATATGACATTAGCCAACATAAATAGATTCCCCTGAAAGTACATTTTCTAGGACCATAGAAGTAAACTTAACCAAACTCAGATGAGAACATCACACACCTCAATATATACGAACATAAAGTCACTCCTCTGCCAACATCATATGAATTCTAAAGAAAATTTTTGTTCTAACATTACACAACAAAGGTAACTTTACAAAATCACATCTCTTTTGCAGCTCTGGACAGACAATAAAGTAAATAAAGTAGTTGACTATCTGGACTCCATTGGCTCCTCCAGAGAGAGGAAGTTGGGGTGACCAGAAAGTATGACAATTTACTACTCGAGCAATGTTTTCTTAACTTTTAGATATATTTAAATGTATTTGTTTGTCATTAACCAAATGTTTGATAGAAAAAAATTAAAGTAAAAGGGCTAACATACCTTAAACATAACATTTCCTTCTAGTGAAGATGAATCCAGCATTTCAACACATTCAATTACCATTTCATCAAACAATTCTCTATGCCTATAATCTGGTAAAAGAAAACTTTATGAAAAAAACTTGGGTATAATAGAGTACAAGTCAACAAAAATAAATAAGTATTTAACTAAAATCTAAGATGTGAGATCTTTTATTATATATATAGGTTTTATTCATAAAAAATATGAAATATGAAAAACTTTTGAAAATGTAGTGAAATGTTTAGTTTTGGTGTCTTTATTTATTTATTTAATAGTGACAATTTTATTCATTTATCATTTAATTTAGATGTCTTTAATCATTTATGTATTTAAAATTTATTTGTTTATTTATTATAATGTTTGAAATTTGTATTTATTTATTTAAAATCATCTTTGAAACTTTCTTTTTTTTTATTTATTTTAATGTTTGAAAATTTAATTTTTTTATTTAACATCATCTTTGAAACTTTTATTCATTTTTTTATTCAACACCATGTTTAAAAAAAATTTTTAAGTGAAAAACAGAACTCATCTAATCATTCATACATACATAAATGGACAATTATTTGGACAGAATTAATGATAAAACATTTGTACTCCAAGAGAAAAAGTATTGCTTTCAATTAGTAATTCCTTTTGGTATTATATTTCATTAAAAAAATAAAAGAACTAATGACAATAGTGTTTGCTAAAATTAAGAATCTGTAAGTGTATCAAGATTATTAGTCAAGTTGATCATTATAAACATTTACCTTTTATCATTTTTAGAACATCTGGCTGAAGAATAAGAAGTATGAAATTGTGTCTGTCAAGTTGAGTTAGAGATTCTAAGATTGTTCTGATTTTTGAGAGTAACATCATCAAGGCAATCGGGTCTCGGTTCAATGTTACAAGATTGATGATCTGTCAATAAAATTACAATCAGTTTTGATTTTAAATTATTTTACACTTTAAATTATTAAGTTATGTAAACTATCAAATAAATAAATATTAAAGTATCATATTAGTGAACATTTTAAAAATTAAATTATTTTATTACTTTAAAATTTGAAACAATTAAATTATAAAATTATCTAAAATTTCAAATAATTGGAAATTACAGAAAACTTCGTTTGTCACAGTGGATAGGTGGTTCCTGGTTTCAAATGTCACACTCAAATCGGTGAACATGGTTCTCCAACACAGGTTAAGTGAGTAAGAAACGATACGATCTTAGAGGGTCTTACAGAAAGCTCATGTTTGTAGATGTGCAGAGTTCTTCAACACATATCATTTTCTCGTAGTAGCCTCACTGAGGTTGTGTTTTCAGTCTTGAAAAATTACTAAGGACTGGCTCTTATATTTCAATCTTTTGAGATAGAGGTTAGGCACTGCAAACTCTGGAGGCTGTAGCAACTATCTGGGCAACTTCTAAGGGGAAACCCTAGAAGCTAGTCATCACATAATTGGAGATAGGCCTAAGCAAAACAAGAACTATATCTGTCATCAATGAAAGTTATAGTGAGACTGAGGTGGTTAGAATGTTCCAAAGAGAACTGATCAGTTCCAACAAGGCTCAGATCCAAGCAATAAAGAGAAATTTCCTAATGCTTTTGCTAGGGGACTGACGAAATTTTCAATAGGAATGACCTCCATCCTGCCTACTAGGAGACAAGGCATTCATCCTCCTTATTAATTCCCGAGATGGATACCACCTGGATGAAACCTAGTTGAAAGAGAGGTGTACAGAGACCAGCTAGCAGACTACTTTGAATGCCTGTACAATTTTTCATTAACTTATTGGATGCTGATCCTCCCTTATGAGGGTTCACTCTCTCACCAAGAGGTGGGGACAATGGTTTCTGAGATTAGTTGGGTGTTTCTGCAGAGTGGCTCAAAGCAAGATTGAATGATTGATTGATTATATAAACAACTGGGCCAATGCCCAGCACTGCACCCTGAAGGTATTCAGCACTTTCAAACCACAATTCATTAATTAAAGAAAACAAAAAGGGTTAAAAAATCAAAACGGTACTAATCAAAGCCGATAAAACAGCCCAACAGATTGAAAAAATTCAACCAAATCTAAAATCAGGACAACATTTAATATTCCTCGTCAGAGAAAGCCGGGCCAGGCCAAGGTGCACTCTCTCACCAGAGTAGGTTGCACAAGCAGTTAAAATATGCTGAACAGATAGCAAACAATTGCATGACGGGCAGATTGGTGGAAAATGGGCCACTCTTGAGCGTAGGAGAAAGTCATGGATCATTCTTGTGTGCTCTATGCACAGTCTTGTCAGGACGGCATTGACATGTTTTAGGAGGCGGTCATGCATAGCCCAGGGAGAGATGTTGGGGTGGATAGATCTTAGCTTGGTGTTGGTGGTGATGACAGACCAATGATCTAGCCACTGACCCAACACATATTGTCAGATACAGCTTTTAAAATCCTTGTAAGGAATGTCTATGCGTGCAGGCTGTCCATGGACCACAGCTCTTTTCGAAGCAGCATCACCTCTTTCATTTTAATTAATGCCAACATGGCCCGGAACCCAGCAAAAGCCAACCTGCTGGTAACGAATGAAAAACTTTAGCAGCCACTCTCTAATTTCAAGGACAAAAAGGTGTCTGCTTGTAAAGGAGTTTATTGCAGCTATCACACTCTGCGAATCAACGAATACGATGCATTTATGACATAAGCACCTCTTGTATACATACTTCAGGGCTAGAAGTATAGCATACAGCTCTGCCGAGAAGATTGAAAACTGTAAGAGCAGTCTCTCCTCATGAACAGTGCCATTCACTAGAAAAGCACAACCCACACTGCCAGATGATTTGGACCCATCCGTGTAAATGTGGTCTTCCACATTTCCATGTTCTAGATGGACATGGTGAAGAAATTCGGCGGCAAGAACAGTACTTGCAGTGGAAGATCTAGCAGGGCAAGACAAAACCCTTGGCACACTCCAAGGAGAAGAGGATGGTGGCAACACACCGACATCATAGCTCGTGAAGGGAAGGAGCCACGTGCCTCCACTGAAGAGAAACTTTCTCTCGCTCAAAGCAAGAGGTAATGGCTTGACTCAATGGTTGCATGGTATTATTACAAAAGTGTGTCACTTAAGTGTTGATGATAGAAGTCACTCCTATCTTAAAAGAGAAAAGAAAGATTGGAGGGACTGTCATAAATATCAAGGTATCATAGCTCTGAGTGTCTCTAGTAAAAGATTTGCATGTCTTTTGTTAAATTGAATTCATGGTCTCTACCAAGCGTCCTGGGGAACTTATGTTCACATGTAAGAGATTAACCAATGGCAGAATCCTGGGGTTCTTATGAAACATCGACTTCAATATCGGAAATGCTGGAGCTGATCACTTCTCTTTACACTGAAATGGGACGTGTTGTTAACAGTGGAAATGCCTTGGCACAACTTGTTTCTTCCCAGTGAGATCTTGGGTGAGACAGGGCTTGATCTTGATTTTGCTGATGATGTAGTAACCGTTGTTCAAACATTGGAATTCTTGCTGAATTCTCCAGAACCATCTTCTCAGGAAGCAGAGCTCAGGATTTTGGTGGTGACCTGGGCCTCCCTACAGTGTTTAAGATGCAAGATGGGAGTTCAACTTTCCAACATTTTTTACCTGGGCATGGCAAAAAGCAATGATGGTACATCCAGCTCAGGGATTAACAGACATTTGAGTTTGGCTTCTGTTATGATGAATTCACAAGATATAGTATTTGAAGGTGTCAATATTTGTACAAAAGTACAAAGACGAGACCTTTTGGTGCTCTTATTCTTTCAGTTTTCCTAGATAGCAGAGGGACTTGGTTGTGCGGGGCTCTAAGGCTCTGAGGCTGGGTTGCGTCAAGTGACTTGTATAATTTGAGATTACCAACTGCAGCAAGTTGAACTAGTCGAAAGGTTACCAGATGATGAACTAGTGAAGGGAATTCTATTGGCTGACATCCATCCTTCTTGTCCGGGTTGCAGAGAACCCATGGTCACTATGAGGATTTAGGTTAAGAATGGCACAAGCATGTGCAGCTGTTAGTAGGAACCCACGAGGACAGCAGAGAGAGTTACCAATGCTATGCCATGTCTCAGTGCATGTCCTCATTAGTAATAGAAATGCAGACTGTTTATGGTGATTTGAAACATTATTACTACGAAGAAACAATTACAAAACTCACAGGAATAAAATAGTCTGCAAGAAGATCATCTTCATAGGATTTGTTGAGGATCAATTGGGCAACGAGACTAGGCAGTTCCTTACTTAACTTGATGGCAGAAGGTGTTTGCAATTCAGATTGGTCCAAAATATAATCCAGATGAATCAAATCTTGAAGATCAAGATTATTTTTTGATATAAAAAGTAACTGCAAATAAGAACAAATTTTATTATAATTTATTATTCCACAATGGTTATTGATTTAAAAGTTAGGCTTAAGAAAAGGACAGGTATTTTTGATTTAAGCCAACCTCCGTTAGTAATGTAAGAAAGCTCATGTAAGTGAGGTAGACACTTCCCCATTCTTTTTAGGGAGTATATGCTGATGTAAAAACAGATTATCTATTTAGTTTAAGTTATTAATGTTTTCAAATTAATTATTTCATTTATTTATTCAATTATTTTATTGATCATATTACATTAATTAGTTATTGTATACACACAAACACCAGTGAAGGAGTTTGAAACCTTTTCATATGGAGAGATGTGGAATTTATTCAATATGGACAAATATAATATTAGCAACTTATGGTTTCAATTTTAATTTTATTGTTTTATATATTTGGGATTTTAATATCAACACCATACTACAGGGGGATGGCTTAAATTATATCACATCTCTCATTACTTTTAGGGTTCAACTTAATTTCATTTCTATTGACCAACCACATGCTTTACAAAGGTTGGTTGATGGTTCTTATATTGTTTACTCACTGTATAGCATGCTCAATTATGCATTACTTTTTTTTTAAAGAACATTGAAATTAAATTTTCCTGAAAATCAATTTTGTACCAGAAGAAACCAAACATACAAACTTGTATTAAAATAATGTCAAAAAAATATACAAAAAAAACACTCTTAAAGAAGGTGATCTCTTTGAAGGCAGACAGAAACTCAAAAGTATCATACAAGTGGGAAAGAACACAACTGGCGGTTTTAAAGAGTTATCTCACTGTTTACAGAATTTTTTTTATGTATAAACAGTGAATTTTAAAGAAGGATATGTTATCTGCAAACTGTAGATAACGCAATTTGTATGAAAAGTAGAGGTATTAAAACATCTGCATATCCATAAAATGCTATAGAAGAAAAAAATGATAAATTTTAGTACTATACTGAAGAAAATGAATATTAAATTCAGAAGAGTATTATTGCATAGAGTAATATTATGATGTCAAATAATATGTCTTGTGTAGTTAGCACATAAATTAAAATAAAGATGAAAGGTTATTTAAAGCAAAAAGATATAGATATCCCACAATTAGATTCACTAATTAAAACATTTAATTATGATGAAACAAATGAGATAAGGTTTTTGAATTGGAGAACTATCCATAGAGGAGTTCTACAAGGATCTGCATTGGGACCTACATGTTCTATCATACACATCAATAACATTACGAAAGACCATCCAACTGTTGATGAAACTATGAAAATCTGTTGAACAGTTAGTATGAATTAGGTTCTCAATGGCCCTTGTGGATCTCATCAATGTGCTAAATAACATCAATCAATCCAAGAACTCAGATTATTTTTATAAAAAAATAATGCTGAGGATTCAATTTTCTGAAAAAATATTTCAAGGTAACCTGTTTTTGTTCAGTTCAATATACATATTTATTTATAAATAATATTTTATGAAAAATTACTGTCTAACAAATGTTTTAAACTATCAATTGCATATTGAATGGTTAGTTAACAATAAATATTTAAATTTATTTCATTCACCCACTTTGCTAAAGGACTCAATTTATCAAAACTTATTGGACTCCCTGAATTAAAATAAATATTTGGCATGTTGGATCTCATCACCTGCAGTATACAAACTGCACACCAGGCTAAGAACTAGACCATCATTTTTACACAAATAAACTTAGCAATGCTTGGAATTCTCTTGATAGTAATATGGTTGAGGCAGGAAATATTAAAACTAGCAAACAATACTTTATAAAATTGTGACATGGGCACTTAACTAGGGAAACCAAACTTATAGCACACAAATAAAGTAGTCCTAACTGTAATAAAACTTTTTTGGTTTTTAATTACATGGAATTTTATATGATAAATAGCTATAGACTTTTGAGAAATAAATACATAACAAAATTATGTTAATCATAACATTATTTTTTAACCTGATTTACTGCTTGCATATTGTTAACACAGATTTTTTTAAATGTTTATTGCTTTTGTGAAAAGCAAAAGAAAATAAAGTACTTACTTGAAGTATGGATTGAACTACTTGAGTATTTTCTTCCACCTCTACTGCTTGAAGAAGGCGAAAGATTTTTATTAAGTCATCATATTTCAATTTATTTGACAAAACTTTAATTCTATTGAATAAATTTTGTAAGCTTTCATTTTCATCAACATCCTCAGATGCATCTTTGCTGAAATTAAAGTTGTTAAAGTTATTTTGAATGTTTGATTAAGTTGCCTTTTCTATTTTTAAACTATCCAGAAACCTAATGGATAGATGTTTGTTATAATTCAGATTTTTTTAATTGAATTAATTCTAATAAATCTTCAATTTCCAATGTTAAAAACATTTTTGTGAAAGATGTGCTATCCTATTCTTTACACCATAGAGGAACTTGAGACAGTTTAATGTGATGGTGTTTTCTGCATCCTTCTAGAGTGTGAGCAGTTTTTGGGATTTTTATCTTTTTTTTATTATTTCTTATTATGATCTTCATTCTCTTTCATTAATTATATTATGTCTTTGCTTGAGACTCTCACATACTAAGCTTAATCCCAGATTGAAAGATGCACCAAATTTGAACTGAAAATTCTTAGAATAATACACATCACTTGATGTGGGTAATAATAGTAATGCTTAAATATGTGAAGCACTGAAGACTATTCATTGAATAGTGTCAGCACTATATAAAAGGTATATTTATTATTATTATTATTATTATTATTATTATTATTATTATTATATTATCAAACTGAGGTATGAAAAGTTACAAAAGAGCTGTCTCTTAGATAGTTTCAAAAACTATAATGTCTACTTTAACAACTTAACAAAATTAATGTTGCTATTATTAAATAAACATTTGGCCAACATTAAAATAAGACAACTTTTATACCTAAACATTCTGAAAAAAATTAAAAATAATCTATACAAACAACTATTATTGAACAAATGTTATTGTAAAACTTATCAGTGACCACTTGCACATATCTTATTTTAACAATTGTTCCTTTCTTGTTGTATACCAGCAGAAGATTTTTATAAATTGACCTAGCATTTCTAAATCTTTGTAATCTAAATCTAAATCTTTGTAATTCCTTTAGCTCTTAGCCTGCTTGAGGTAACATTTTTCCTCAAAAGTCTGGTTTTAGATGATGTTTGGTTTATTTTTTAAGTTTCTTAGGTTGAGATTGTTGTTGGATTATTCTAATTTTTTTTATAGATTCTTGGAAAATTGCCAAATTCTTGTTGCAATGCTTCTTATGAAATAAGTTATGTGGTCTCAGGATACTAAGGCAGCAGGGCCCATTTCTGTTATTACTGCACCATGTAGTAAAGAGAGGATTGTATGGCAGTTAAGATGACATATATTTATTAATTTACAGTGTCTAGAATTTCAGTTATATTTATAACAGACCTACCAATTACACAGTCCTTTTAAAATTTTTATTTACACCAACAGAGCTTTTTTATAAGTTTGTTAAGAAACAAATAATCCACTAACCAACATGCTCCTAAACATTTTTATTTCTATAGTATTGATTCATTAAGAGATGTATTCCATTGGAGTTTCCCTTCATAAAGGATTTGAGTTCCTTTAAAAAAACTGATTACTTTCATAAGATATAATTTGCTAATCTTAAAAAAGTTCAACTTACAATTCACACAATTTTTGAAGAAGGATTAAAATTTCATCACTGAATAGATGATGAAGGAGCTCATCACAAATACTTATAATATCTTCAAAACTTGAGACTTTGTTGATTCTTTCTAATATTTCACGAGAATGGTTTTCTTCAAGATTTGAATCATAAAATAGATTTAATACTTGTTTGGTCTCTTCCTCTGGATTTACTTCATTGTTTGCAATGGTAGCTTCAGATAACTTGTTAGTTCTAGCATGAGCTGAAGGATGGAATAGTTAACACAATTAGAATTCATAATTTAAAATGTTCATCTTAAGTTTTATTGTCTAAATTGGTGAAACTGCACAACAGCTACTCTTTATTTACAACAATATTGTATTAAGCCAATGAAGTTTCTTTTAAAAGTTATAGAAAAACTACAAAACCTCACCTAACCTAACCTTCTTGTATGTGCAGAGTGTAAATATATAAATAAGAGGAACTATAAAAAGCTCCCGAAAGAAATTGCACAAATTATTAGAGATGAAAGGGTGTTTTAATAAGCAAATGTTGTATAAAAGAGTAGCTGTCGTGAAGTTTCACCTCTAAATTTAATCATAATGCAAAAGCCACATCTCATCAAGGCAGAGTGCCAGAAAGTGAAACTTTGTTGTTGGACTCCAACAATCCAATTTTTCAAGATTGAACTCCCATAGTCCAAACTTACTCAATTTGGACTATTACCAATTGGAGTTCAATCTTGAAAAATTTAATTTAATTTGGGAGTCCTACATTGTAATTATTTTGAAATTTTCTCAATCATAAGCAGTGTGTACACTGTAATTAGATGTCTAATTACAACTTATAGATGTTTACAACCTATTAGAGATGTCTAATTTTGGCACAGAGTCGAAAATACTTTTTCTAGTTATCCCTCCAAACTTCCAAAGTACTAACTAAAAACCAATTTAGAATTCTAATTAAAAACAGCTGGAATTATGCCTTGCTTATCACTATGTAAACCTCTTGCTATTGGTAGAATTCTAAAGCTAAATGTTTCTTGAACTCCAAGTTTCAAGAAATTATGGTTGTTGATGTCCAAAGTTTTGAACTCCAACAACTCAATAATTGAGTTTCTGGCACCCTGGTTTAGACCGTTCACCAGTGCGTCAAACGAGGACATTTTTTTCATTCTCCGAAAATTCACCTTCCATAGATGTTCTCCAGGCAGTTGCATCTGACCATTTTTCTCCAATAATAAATAAATAAATTTAATTGAATAATTGCATTATGTTTCATTTATGAAAATGAAGGCCATTGTTAGTGTTCAACAATTCATAGTTTTGCATAGAAGTGTACTAGTACTGATTTGAATGACTTGATTAAAAATGATAAAAGGAAAATTGTTCTCCAGGAGTTTTTGAAAATGTTCTCCAAAAATTGTTTAACTCCTTCTTGACACACTGCTGTTCACTGCATTCAGTAAGGTATGATTTTCGTATGGAGAAAGCTCGGGAGTGATTTTGTTGTAAGATTAAGTAAATTTGCGACTTATTAAAATTTTATTTTCTTCACGACGCAAAAAAGGGCTCTTTTTACACTATGCTGCCGACGAAAACGGAAAAATAAAACCTATAGAGTTTTTTCCTAACGGAACGCTCTATAAAAATTATGAAAGGAAAATCGTTCTCCAAGAGAACAGTGTGCCGATTTTCTTCTTTAAACCCCGGAATTCCAACAATTATTTTTTTTAAATTCCATTTTTACCTGAGTTTACTAAGTTCAACAAAATGTTGTACAACTTCTCAGAAAAACACTTGAAATGAGATTTTTTCATAATCAGGGTGCCAATTTTCATTAAAAATTAGCAGGATGACAAAATCTACCTGAAGCTGCCTAGACAATAATACAGAATGTTTATTTTTATATTTTCAATCATTATTTTACAAAAATGATTAAACTAATCATTTTTAAGATATTCTTTTTTTGTAATTTTTCAATTCCCATAATTGAAAATTGAAAAATTGGCACACTGCAAGAGAATTTGAAAATGTTATCCAAAAATTTTTGAAGCGGCAGTCAGTGTGCCGATTTTCTTCGTTAAACCCCGGAATTCAAAAAATTAAATTTTTTGAAAATAAATTCAATTTCCCCCCTCCCATTTTTAAGATGTTCAAACAAAATTCCAATCTTCCTTTTTTTGTAATTTTTCAATTCCCATAATTGAAAATTTAAAAATCGGCACACTGGCGGCAGTAATTGAAAATTTAAAAATCAGCACTGTATAAATATTTTTTATATGAAGTTGAGCAGTCTAAAATTTTAACATTGAAGTGTTATAACTTTTTCATTTCAAATTTGGAAAAACTGCCATTTTATAGGTCGAGCTATTTTTTCAGTTTTAATTGCAGAAACATTTGTTTCGTACAAATTTTTGGTTAAAGAGGAGAAATTGGAGAATAATCATTATTAATCATGGTTTTTGGCACACTGTTAAGGACTTAAAGTTAAACATTTAATAGTTTATTTTCCTGTCAAATCAAATATTAGCCAGGCTAACAAACGATCTTAGTCACGCCATAGTAAGTTCTAAAGTTCAGGTCAATTAAACATTCCAAATACAGGAAAAATTATGGTGATATGTATAATGAATTAAATACAACATAAGCATGGTGTACCAATTCGCTATTTGCAAAACGATTGGCTATTGAAAAGTAACAAGTAGTCTGAAAAAATTAAACTTAAGTTTCAAGTTCTCGCCTCTCTGGTTCTCCTGAAGAAATAAAGCGCGAAAAGTTAACCCTAACGGAAAAACCAAGTTCAAAACTTCAAACCACTAAATTACGCAAACTCCCAATAAAAATATATTGAAAATGGCTTAAACATAATCTGAAGCACTTAATCATTGCTAATATGATTAAACTCTGTATAATAATTAAAAAATGAGAAAAATACGTACTATCTTTAATTATCAGAACAAAATCCTTTCACCTTACAATTGTTACAAAGGAAGTGGCTTGGTTAGATTTAGTTGCAGTGAATTCACGTTCATTTCAGCATTTTTAGGGAAATTCTTAAAGGTTTATGATAACCTTTGTTTTTTATTGTACTTTTATTTTAGTGCTGTAAAAATTAGTCCATGGGTAGAAGCCATCGAACTAATAGATTATAGCTCTATGGTGTAAGCTATAGTTACAAGTTAAAAAATATAAATTTGTTGTGTTTGTATCTTCATTGTTTTTTTTTTCAAAAACAATAATTTCAATTTTCTTAATTTTACAAAATATATCAAGTTCTTAGGAACAAATGTATTTTGAATGTATTTGAAATATACCTAAATTCTCATTTATATATGTTGACTTTTCATTTAATATTATTTAATTTTGCTAAGATTCAATATATGTTTGTTCTGGAATTTGTAGAGCTCAAACTATCAATTGGTGTCTAATTGATTTCACTTTTATTTTATATCTTAAAGTTGAATATAATTTATATATCGCAAACATATACACTGAAGTAAATTTGTTATACAGCATTAATCTTTATTTACTTCTCACTTCTGATTCCTTTTACAGAGATCAGAATGCATAAGAAAAGGATCAATTTAATTCTAGTTGAGACAAAATTTATGAAGTGAGAGTATATAGGCTCTATTTCTTTTCTCAACTATAAGATCTGCTCATAAAATTAATGATATGATTGTGCTTGTTACTTGTGGTAGGCCTCACAGTATCTGTTCATGCCACATGACTACTACCTCGATGGAGCTAAAAATACCAAAAGCATGCAGTAGAGTCTTCAATCAGGGTAAGAAGGGACACTTCAAAAGACAAACTTATGGTTGGCTAATGTGGGTATGAAAGCCCTCTTTTTGATCATCAGAATTCATGCAGTCATTTCATGTCCTTTTATTTTCTCCTTATTGCTCATTATACATTTCTCATAGCCATGTTTAACTTGTTTTTCTTGTGTATTCTGAAATGCCGGTCATCTCTTCTCCTAATCCGACTTTGGATGATCAAATTTGTTTCATTGAATGGCTGCACCTCAATTCCAATTTTACGCACAGAATCTCCCTGCAAACATCGTTGGGCCGAAAAGTATACTTTTTTGAACCGATTTGGACGAATCTGTACCATCATTTTAAAAGCCATGACTTTATAAATTAAATTGTTTCTTATAACTCAAACAATAGCTCTAATTAGAAAAATATATAATATTTATACATATATGGACCTGACCAATTTTAGTACGATTTTGGACCGAAAAAAAGTGTACTTTAAAAAGTGCATGAAAAGTATACG
>JARUHE010163841.1:0-12500 GCA_031471125.1 Archaeomysis grebnitzkii | reverse complement strand
ATAATAATAGTAATAATAACAATACTAATAATCATTATGTTAATAATAATAACAATAATAATACTAATAATAAAAACAGTAATAATAATATCTAAAATAATGTCAACGTTAATAACAAAAACACTAACAATAACAATATTAACAATAATCATAGCAAAAACAAAATTAATAATAATAATAAGAATAACAATAACAATAATAATAACAATAATAACAATAATACCAACAATAACAACAATAATAACAAAATTAACAAACAATAATATAAATAACAATAATTATGATAGCATTAATAATAATAATGATAACAAAAACATTAATAATAACAATAATAATAACAATAATTATGATAACATTAATAATAATAATAACAAAAACAATAAGAATAACAATAATAATACTAACAAAAATAATACTAACAAAAATAATACTAACAATAATAATACTAACTTTAATAATACTAAAAATAATAATACTAACAATACCAATAACAACAACAACAACACTAATACTAATAATACTAATAATACTAATAATAACAATAACAATAATAACAACCCTGATAATAATAATAATAATAATAATAACAATTATAACAATAACAATAGCAATAACAACAATACCAATAACACTAACAATAATAATAATAACAATAATAACACCAATACTATTAACAATAACATTAATAATAATAATAATAACAATATAGTAATAATAATAATACTAATAACACTATTACTATTGTCCTACAAAAACATTACATCAACAAACTCGAATTCTTGGCAAAGGAAAACGAAATAAAATTGAGGCAGCTTAAAAAATCATTCTTTTCAACAATTTCAAATTTGTTCAACTTTTGCCTAAATTTTTAAGATGACTTTTTTATTTTTTTTGTTCCGTCAATTTGTGTTTTTATTTTCTTTATTTATTTTATTTTGTTTTGTTTAATTGTGTTTATTGTTTTATTTTATATTATTTTATTCAATTGTGTTTATTGTTTTATTTTATATTATTTTATTTAATTGTGTTTATTGTTTTATTTTATTTTATTTTATTTTATTTTATTGTGTTTATTGTTTTATTTTATATTATTTTATTTAATTGTGTTTATGGTTTTATTTTTTTTTTATTGTGTTTATTGTTTTATTTTGTTTTATTTTATTTAATTGTGTTTATTGTTTTATTTTATATTATTTTATTTTATTGTATTTGTTATTTTATTTTATTTTATTGTGTTTATTGTTTTATTTTATATTATTTTATTTAATTGTGTTTATTGTTTTATTTTATTTCATTTTATTTAATTGTGTTTATTGTTTTATTTTATTTTATTTTATTTAATTGTGTTTATTGTTTTATTTTATATTATTTTATTTAATAGTGTTTATTGTTTTATTTTATTTTATTGTGTTTATTGTATTGTTTTATATTATTTTATTTAATAGTGTTTATTGTTTTATTGTATTTTATTTTATTTTATTGTGTTTATTGTTTTGTTTTATTTTATTTTATTTAATTGTGATTATTGTTTTATTTTATATTATTTTATTTAATTGTGTTTATTGTTTTGTTTTATTTTATTTTATTTAATTGTGTTTACTGTTTTATTTTATTTTATTTTATTGTGTTTATTGTGTTTATTTGTTTTATTTTGTTTACTTAATTGTTTTATTTTATTTTATTGTGTTTTGTTTATATATTTTCTTTCTTTATTTATTTTATTTTGTTTTATTTATTTCGTTTTATTATATTTATTGCATTTTATTTATTTTATTTTCATTTTTATACTTCATTTTCAACTATTTATAAAACAAAACTTTTTGTGAAAAAATAAATTTGTTTTAATTTTCATTAGATTATTTATTTTTCAAATTGGTCAATGGTAATCAATTTAATTGCCTTATTTTATTTACCAGATCTTGTTTTATTTACCTTATTGTTCTTACCGTATTTTATATTTGTTACCTTATTGTGTGTACCGTACTTAAGGTAATGGTACCAACAAAATGCTATGTAAGACTCGGTTACCGTTTACGGTAACAACTCCTTTAGCTGTACGGTGTATCTTAGAGCACGTTCTGTATTTGTTAAGGTAATTTTTTTCAGTATGGTTACCATAAACACGGCAATTACCTTCTATTTCCGGTAATTTTCAGGCTAGGTACCATAAGTTCATGTTGGTAATGCCCATTATAAAGGCATAGGCTTACCAATAAAAGATCAAAACTACATTGACTTGTTAAAGTGTAGAGGTGGCTAACATTTTTTTTCTTAAATCTAGGGTGTAAGACATTAATAAATGTGAACCACTAGAAGCCTACTAGTATAACTAGTAACTATAGCAACTCCACCAGTAATTCTAGCAACTTTACTGGTAATGCCAGTATTTTGTTGTTATATAGAAATAATAAAATTGCTAGTCACCGTGAGTATACATTTCAAAACAACCCCACATTTAAATAAAATAATACACTGAGTATATTAATAAATTGTTTTGGTCATACACTTGGTAAATGAAACAACCAAACATACGATATCTTATGCATGGTTCTGTAAATCCACTTCTAACCCAAACTTTTTCATGGTCTCAAAATCTTAAATCTCAACTTCTGGTTTAGTTACATTGTTAATACATTATTAGACCAGTGGACAAGCTGCCCCATATGTTGATCTTTGGTTGCAATGCTAACTATTTTACCGTTTATGCTCTTATTGTGTGCTCTCGTGGTTCAAAGATCACGTGCGCGGCAAGTGCTTAAAAGGTCCCTCCTTTGAATGGAAGAGTCATCTCAAAATGAGAATTATTTATTGAATTCCATATATTATTGACTGACAAAGAATAACCTAAGGCAACATGAATTCATGATCCTTAACTAGGCAGCATATATGTATAATAAGTTAATAAATTTATAAGTTTGTAATAAGTGTATAATAGATTTGTAATAAATTTATAATAAGTTCATAATAACTTTATTTATATTTACAGAATCTAATAACAAATACACAAACTTTCACAAGCTTTAACAATGAAAGCATGACTCACATGCACGATTCACAATGCATGACTCACAATGCATGACTCACAATGCATGACTCACACATGACTCACACATGACTCACATCATACATTGAAAACCTGTAAAATGAAAGGAGAATCACACAAAATATTTCCACAAAGAAAGAAAAAGAAAGTAGAAAGAAAAAGAAAATATAAAGAAGAGCGAAAGAGAGAGAAAAAAGGAATACAAGTGAAAGAGAAAGGAAAGCGAAAGAGAGAGGGGGATAGATGAAGAGAAAGAGAAAGAAAGGAAAGCGAGATAGAGAAAAGATAACTTCAAGGGAAAGAGAAACAGAGTGAAAAAGAGAACGATAGAAAAAGAAAGAAAACGAGAACAAGAGAAAAAAGAACAAGAGAAAGAGAACAAGAGAAAGAGAACAAAAGAGAGAGAGAGAACAAGAGAAAACGAGAACAAGATAGAACAAGATAGAACAAGAGAAAGATAAGTAGGAAGAGAAATAGAGAAAGAAAGATAAATAGGACGAGAATAAGAGAAAGAGAAAGATAAGTAGGAAAGAAAATAAAGAAAGAAAGAGAAATAGGACGAGCACAAGAGAAAGAGCTAGCAAGATAAGTAGTAAAATAAATAAAGAAAGAGAGAAAAAGAAAGTGGACGAGAACAAGAGAAAGAGAACACGAGAGATAGAATACGAGATAGAGAACAAGAGAACAAGAGAAAGATAAGTAGGAAGAGAAATAGAGAAAGAAAGAAAAAGAGGACGAGAATAAGAGACACAACTCCATCGGGCAGAGATAAGATTTGAATTTGCTTTGATTTGATTCTCTGGAGTACTTTTTATCTGCTTTATGGAGTGTCTTGCTCTCGGATGTCGTTTTTATGCCGATGTTATGACTCGACTGTGTTTAAAACTACTGCACTTAATTTTCTCTACAATTGCCGTCGATATTTCACAAACTTTCTTGGATCTAGATGCATAGTTCATAGTGTTTTGCCCTTAAATAAAAATCCACAACAACAAACAACAACTTTCTTGGATAAGGTTAAAGTTTTTGTCTTATTGACCACCTACCCTTGAGTAACTTTCGCCCTGAAGATTAAAATATACCAACGTTATAAAATTGAAATAAAAATATTAATGTGTTATGGGGAGAACTGGGATAGAATGGACAGGGGATACATTGTTCATTTTATTTTTTAACTGAAACCTCGTATATGGCAAATCTAAGATATATCATTCGAAGCAAAATTACTGCGTAGTGCAGTGTGGTGAGAACTGTTGTTGAGAAAGGTCAGGTTTTTCATTTTAGGTAAGTTTTTCTCCTTTTTTAGAATCCGATATAATTTTGTTAGTTTATTGTGTAAGATATAATTTAGAAATCAATCTGTGCCAGTTTTTGATTTTAAAATGTATTATAATACCAACAGCTGTAAAATTTAATATCACGAAAAGTATGCTGCATAATTATACAAAGAGATACTACTTATACATAGATCGGACCATATCCAATCTATCCCATATTATGGGGTTACAAAAGACATTGGCCTTTTTTTCTAAAAACTGATTAAAAACCCTAAATAATGCAAATTCAGGCAAAACTTCCTTTAAATTCAAATGTTATTAAAGTTACATATCATACAATGGTGAAAAGAAACATTTTAAACTTATTTTAAAAATAAAAATGTGTCGATTCTCCCATCTCTCTTACTAAAATTGTTTTTGTAGAGCTAGGTAAAAAAATGTTTAACAAAGTGCAAGAATTACAAAATTTTCAAACATAAAAACTATAAAATCTAAACAATAAAAATTTACATTACAAAAATATTATAAATTATGAAATATATAACCTAAAAAGTCTAAAAAAAACATAAAACCCATAAAATTAAACAAGATAATACATAATACAAAACTAGTATAAATCAAGAAACCTAAAAAGCATGAAAAAAAAATACATAAAACAAAAAGAATATACATTACCAAACATATAAGGCATAATAAGTATAAAAAAACATACAAACTATAAAACATAAAGACTATAACAAACAAACAAAACATACAATATAAAATTAATATAAATCATAAAACAAAAAAATATAAAAACTACAAAAACATAAAAACAATAAAAACAAAAACAAATGTGAAAGCAACAAAAAAACAGTGTGCCAAAAAGTGTGACTTTAAGAAACTAATTTCGGTGCGACAAAAGAGGAGGAAATTTTTCATAAATTTAATTAGACGTAATTTTGACCTCTTGAACGAACAACAAAATATTCATTAAATTATTTTGGTCGTGAATGACATTTAATTTTTTATTCCTAGGTTATTTTATTATTTTTTAAGCATATGAATAAAAAGAAAAACTATAATTTGCTGAAAATTAATCATGGTAAAACTGAAGCATTACTGATCGGCACGAAGTCGAGAGTTGATGGAATTAAAGGAAGCTTAAATTCAATCATGGTGGATGAGGCTGAAGTGACCTTTTCTAACACTGGCAAGAGTCTAGGTGTTGTACTAGATTCCTCGTTGACTTCTTATAGCCATGTAAACTAAACTGCAAGAATGAACTGGAAACTGTGAAACCAAAATCGAAAAACTTTAACATTTACCTTCACCTCTTTGTAAAGTTATCAAAGTCTAAAAAATCAGGAATTCCAGGCTTTTTTCAGGAAATTTTCAAGATTTACAAAAAAAAATCAGGAATTTCAGAAAAATTCAAAAAAATACATGATCGGGGAGGCCGGTAATCGTTAAGATTAACCTAAGTTATTGAAACAAATGCAATATTGAATTAGTTATAACATGTTATATGCCGCAAATCGAAAACGTACGTCAGCCATTATTTTTCTACATGTCCTCTTATTTGTGTATTTACACTCGGTTTATACAAGAGAGTTGGGTTAGGTAATCTTAGCTGAGTTTATGTAGTTTTTCTATGATTTCCGAAACAAAATTATTATAAACTTTGTTATAAGCAGGTACAATTGAATGCCGAGTGGTCAATTCCAAAATACGCAATTGTCGTACAATGTAGTAGCCGTAGTGAAGTTTCACCACAAAAACAACTTTGGTGTAGTTCTCCAGTAAGACTCCAGAAGCGTTACAAGAACCCTTATGACAACTGCAGCAAGATTTTAATTTCAATACAAATGTAATTTCACAATTTATGAAATAATAATATAACAATAAGAAAAAATTGTAATATAATGATAAATGGACCTAAAATTATTTGAATGAAGTATTCACCAAAGAAAACAAAACAACTTTATTTTATAATTTATAACCTGGGTTATACATGATGACTGATTTAGTTTCAAACTTTGAAACACTGGGAACTCGTCGTGGTAAATTGGCATGTTCTTGGTCTCCAAATTCTATGGGAAACTACAGAAACTCTCTTAACCTTACCTAACCTAATCGTCTCACACGTGCAGAGTGTAAATATATAAATAAGACGACCTATACAAAAAATCCCAAAACAAATTGTAAAACCTTTAATAATAAAATACTAAAGTTTGATTGATTTCAACAAAGTCTGTCAGGGTTTTATGATACACTATATAGAGAGATAATAATGGCGGACGTACGATTTCGATGTGCGATATATAACATGTTATAATTATATTCAATATTACATTCATTTCAATAAATTTCTTTTGAATCACAATATTTATCTATATTTCTGCTTTTCGCAAAGATATTTTGGTAAACAAATTCCTATTAAGAAAGCAAAATTTGTGTAACGACTCTGGACTTAGACCAAACAGACAAGAAAAACAGGTATTTATAAGGCACAACAGAAAACGCGACCTACCGGTTGTGTTCAGCTTTCACCTAAAAAGCAACTGAAATATTGCATGAGCATGACGTGCTCCCAATTTCTATGCAAAATATTTTTCCTTAAGGATTTTGATGTGCTTGAACTTAAAGTTGAACTTTGTGTTTGTTTTAACCAATTTAGTGGTTTTGGCGAATTTTCCTAACTCTTTAGCGTGTTTTAATAAAATTGAAAACCAATTGTTTGGCTAATTCCAGTGACTTGAGTGCGAGGTAGTGAAAATTTCAACTCTCTTTGGGGACTTTAATTTTCATGTCCGCCAACTTTAACCTTCATATTCGTTTAAAGCACATCAACATTTTTAGGAAAAAAATATTTTGCGTGT
The DNA here is from genome assembly GCA_031471125.1 of Archaeomysis grebnitzkii. NCBI lineage: Eukaryota > Metazoa > Arthropoda > Malacostraca > Mysida > Mysidae > Archaeomysis > Archaeomysis grebnitzkii. The sequence goes on along the minus strand of JARUHE010163841.1, from coordinate 5,319 downwards.
GGAAACGTAGTTTTCTGTTGTGCTTAATATGTACCGAAAAACAAATCAAAGTAAGACCTTACCTGAGGGCCGTTCTTTCACACATTTGACGCTTCGGGTCGGATCCGAGAGTACGGTACAAAGTAGAATTTCCAATATTTCGAAAAGAACATAACCGCCTCCCTGACAATTTCAAACCAGTAAGCAAATCTATTGGTCGAAAATATGCAGACGACATGAAAAAACAAATGACAATCTAAAATAAATATGATTTATTCCATACAACTAACATTATAATCATTTATCATTTGTGTTAATAATTCATAAATCATAATAGTAGTTATGGGCAAACATTTTATGAAAATAAGGTACTAACAATTGTATTAAAATTTTATTTAAACGAATGAGCGGTGCTTAGCGGATGTCAACATTGACGTGATGAACTGTCATCATAAAACTTGTTGCTGATTGGTGGATCAAAAACCCAAAGCTCGGTGTAAGTCCAGGGTTGGATCCCATGTCTCGAATTTGTAAAAGAACAGAAACCACTATTTTGGATCCAATCCAGGATCGTATCCCGTTGTAAAAGAACGGCCCTTAGTTTTCAGATCGACAGTCACGTGACCAAAACAAACCTCGCTTCGCACACAATACAAATAAGAGTTTAAAAAGATGAATTTAAAATGAAAAAACAACTGAAATTTAACTACAATGGACACTCAAAAATAGACATTTACTATAAAAACACAGTAATATAACTAAGAAGCACTAAAACATTTATAAAAATTAGGAGCACAAAATTCAAACTCTAAAATTGGGCTAGTTTAGTAATTGTATATCTAGTAGATAACTAGTAGTCATTCATAAAGCCATTTTTGTTCTTGTAAATACTGTACTATGAAATACCTCACAACCTAACATTTAATTACCTAACAAATTTATGCAATCTTCCAATATGGAAAATGAACATATAAATAATATTGTATATTGTAATATTAAACTGTATGATAAATCAATGCAATTAATTATTAGAAATAAAATATATTTAATGAAGTAATATTACAATTACTTTCATTGTAACATTACATTCATTTAAAATATGTATTTAAATTTATTCAAAATATTAATATAACAAACTTTATCTAAATGTACATTCAAATTTATTAGAAATTTTAGTATAGGAAACCTTATTCGAATTGGTATTACAATTTATTTAAAATACAAATGTTAAACAACTTATAATTTAATTGAAATGTTAACATGGGAAACTTTATAAATTTATTTGAAATGTTAATATAGCAAACTTTATTTAAACTGGTTTTAAAATTTATTTTAAATATTAATGCGGTCGATCCGCTTGATTTAAATCAAGAAAAAGTTCGGTCGAGAAACACACCTTTAGGCACATTATTTTACCGGTTTTTGTCGTATGCATCAGTAGCTTAAAATTGCAATTTTTATTATTATTATTATAATTATTATTTTAAATCTATCTTATGAATATTTTCTTAACTAAATTATTTTATTTAGTAACATTTTTATTACAATTTTGTTGTATATGTTTCAATAAAATTTGTATTAACATGAAATACAAAGCAATTGTTCGGTACATAACTTCGGCAACATATTGGATCAACACTGGCACAAGTGAGGTAACATCAGTCAAATAACATAGCTTATCTCACTTGTGCTGTTGCCTATATTAAATGGATCAACACTGGCACAAGTGAGGTAACTATCCTTCAAATAACATAGAGCTTACCTCACGTGTCCTATTATAAATCCATATGTAATTAGCACTTCATATAGGCTAATAAATAGAGCTAATTACTTCAACATTGTTAATTGATGCCTGGTCATTGTTCGACCACTCATGGTTAATTAAGGAAAGTGGGAATGACTTGGTAACCATGGTGATCATAATTTATGGTAACCATGGTGACCAATGGTAACCATGGTAACCAATGGTAACGATAACGGTTATTATTATTATTTAAAAGTTTTTTACCTTTTAAAATCGTACCAATGTGATACGATGTTGATTGAATCAACAAAAATTGTGCACTGTTAAAAAGGTTAGTCAGTTTTATGGTTTCAATTTTGACTATCTTAGACATCAAAGTTAGTCAAATGTTTTCAGTGATGTTTTAAATTTCCTTCACATTTATGACCGAAAACTTATAACCAAGTCAAAAAAAAATATTTAACAAAAAATGAAAAAATATGAAATCTTGCCCAAAAATGTTGATATGATTTTGATACTAAAAAATAATAAGCATTGTATTACAATTACAAACAACAATCAGTTTATTGTTCATTATTTAATTATTATTTATTATGTTTTTATTATTTTATTATTGTTTTTCTTAATTATTATCTTTTATTTATTATTATTACTTCATTATTATTAATATTATTATTATTATTTCTATTATTTTTATTATTATTATTATTCTTATAATTTTTATTATTATTATTATAACATTTATTATTATTATTGTGTTGTTATTATTATTATTATTATTATTATATTATTATTATAATTTTTATTATTATTATTATTATGTTATTATTATTATGTTATTATTATTATTGTATTATTATTATGTTATTATTATTATTGTATTATTATTATTGTATTAATATTATTGTTATTATGTTATGTTACTATTATTATTATATTATTATTATTATTATTATAATTTTTTATTATTATTTTACTATTATTATTATGTTATTATTATTATAATTTGTATTATTATTATTCTTAGTATGTTATTATGTTATTATTATTATATTATTATTATTATTATTATTAACCTTATTTATTATTTCAATTAAACATTGTTGACATTTTGATTCAAATCTATTTAATCAAAACATTGCATTTCTCAACCTGAACGACAGCGAATGTCCAGCCGAACAATAGAAAATTTTATTCTAAACATTTTTCTATTTTTTCGTTTTTTTGTTTTCATTTTTGAAGTTTATTAATTATTAATGGTGACATTTTATTGTGTGTGACGCTGTCACGTTGGATAGTTGTAATGAAACAATAGTTATATTTAATCATTATATTATATTGTGCCAATGTGATACAATTTTGATTGAATCACAAGAAAGTTGATTGAATCAATAAAAAATGTGCACTGTTAACAAAAGATAGTCAGTTTGATTATGTCACTTTTGACTATCTTAGATATAAGAGCTAGTCAATTTTTTGAGTGTATATAGATATTAGATATCAATAGAATACCAAACAATTAGCATACAATAGATGGGTTGTTTAGGTTATACTATTTTAGGCATGACCTAGTGTATCTACTAAAAACAAAATCACGAACAATTTGCCTTTTTCAGTAATTTAATTTGTGACGTGATGCCATTACTAGAAATACTCGTGGAGTTAGCAGTGGTGCAACCAACTACTTATACATTTATTAATAACTAAAAAAAAAGACAAAAACAAATCAAAAGTCTAAAAATTTCCCCTTGGCAATCTCTTCAAACAACAATAAATCTTATCCGTTGTGAATTAGGTCTTTAACCTTCTTATAATTGAATCGACAAAAGTACAAGTGAAGTAACCCACACTCAAACAGCATAGAGCTTACCTCACTTGTGCTATTATCGATCAATATCTCAGGACAGTTCAACTTTTCTTAGCCTCGCTGACAGAAGAGATCTATCGTCAGAAGGCGATTGGTCAGAAGTGTAGAAGGACATTGGGTTTATAAAACATCCCAAAGCTAAAAATAACTTTTTAGAAACTAGAATATCATTTAAAATAAATTATTGAAAAATGTTGAATACATTTAATTTTTAAATGAGTTGATCTTATCTGTCAGTTTTATTCTATAACGCATAAAACATTCGTTTAATAAAAACATAATCATTTAATTTTATAACACATAAAAATATTTTAATAAAAACCTGTATTTTATTTTTATAAAACATATCATAGTACATAAACAAAATAATTTGATAAAAATATATCATAATACAAAAAGAATCATTTAATAAAAACTTATTATTGAAAAACATAATAATTTATTTTTATATAAATCAGTATCAGAGATGGGTCATAGGTAGATTATGCAAGTAATGACATTCGATTTATATTTCATGTTTTTCATTTTTATTCTAACTGGCGACATAATTTAACATAGCTTGCGTTCCTCCAACTCCCTATCTCAACATTGAATATCGATTTTTAAACGAAATAATAAACATTTTTTCAACTTGTTGTTTTTATCACAGTACCATTTGTGGATTTTCCCGGTTCAATTATGGACCTTTATCTTAAAGGTATGCTGAAAACACTTGACTAATTTGTATACCTGACATATTCAAAATTTATATTATTAAATTGACTAACCTTTGTTGATGGTGCACTGTTACCAAAGGTTAGTCAATTTGATAATATAAATGTTGATCATCTTGTAAATATAAAAACGATTCAACTGTTTTCAGTCTAGGCATAAACAATATTTTATACAAAGAACATTAAAAACAGTAACAATAACAAACATAGTGATAAGCTGTACATTTATGTATGGCCAATATGCAAATACATAATCAAATATGCGCGAATAAGATTAAAAACTATTTTTTTAAATAAATAAGTTTAAATTCTACTTTTTATACTTTATGCCATTAGCACTAATGCATTATTTTTATAATGTTTGTGACGTCATTTGAGGAAAAAATTAGAGCTAATGATCCTTGGCCCAGATGCAAGGCGGATTATTTATCTTTGATTTTAAAAATGTGCAAAGTAACGCTTTGAGTAAATGTTTGTGCACGTCGTTCATAACCAATCAACAACATTAATGGAAATTCCAATTAGCCGAGGAATGCCAACGCCGTGTCAGAGAACTGAAAAGTCGTAATCTTGAATCATTTTTTGACGTAGCAAATGTTAATAAATTAGAACAAAAAACAAACACAACTTCCATTAATTGAAGTCAAAAATCTCTAAAGAGAAAAAGAAACCAGAAATTATAAAGTTAATCGCAATTACTGGCAATTATTACAGACATTATATGGATATTTTTGTTGGTTGTGGGGATATGTATTCATTAATTATGGGGATATTTCTCTATTATAGGGGATTATTAAGGGGATTTTCTTTATTATAGAGATATTTCTTGATTAACACTTTAACCGTCTGAGTGATTTCATAAATGCATCGATAAAAGTAGGTATTACAAATCAGGGGAGGTGAAACATGTCAGTGTTTCACAATGTATCGTTCAACGTCCAGAAATACATCAGAGCAGTGAAAGGGGAGGAGCCAATTATAGCCAAGCGCATCAGCCATTGGTTACACTTGAACGT
>JARUHE010163730.1:0-13998 GCA_031471125.1 Archaeomysis grebnitzkii | reverse complement strand
ATTATTATTACTATTCATACAATAATTAATTTAATTCAATTATTGTCCTTTTTACTACATTAAATAGTATTTATTCTAGTTTTTTTTATCATTTTGTTATAGAAAATTATTAAATCTAACATTTACCAAAAATTAAAAAAATTATAGAAAATTATTAAATCTAACATTTAACAAAAATTAAAAAAAAACAATTCAACCATTTAATTAGTTTTTAAGTCAAGGTAAAAATGATCACCTCATTTACATTAAAAAAAGTTTAAATTATAAAAACTTTTGCAGAAGGTTTTCAGAAATGATTTTAAGAAGATGTTACACCAGATAAGAATTCAATTGATTCAACTTGATAAAATTGCCAATAAAAACAGATTGCAATTTCAAGTTCTATGAATCGGAAATGAAGGTGCGAATGTTGTTCCAAAGAAATAAATGATACTTTTGTTCACCTAGTGTTCTGTAACTTGAGCGTGAAATACAAACAAATAACACCAATATTTATTGGCCATTATTTGTAAAATTACAATAATAAAAAACACACATTTGAAACGTTCCCCGATAATATAATAAACATATAAGAAATATTATTACAAGTACTTTTTACTTATTTATACTCTATTAAAAATAAAACAATATTTGCATGTCCTCTCAGATTATCTATAAAAAGTGCTACAAACACCAGATGATAATAATGTTTTTAAATAAAAAAAAACATAAGTTGCAATATCATTAAAGGCAACTGAGGATAGTTTATTTTTGTACATGAAACTTTAAATAATTAAAAGGTGGTTATAAATAACTTTTGATTTAGTAAATAATCATGCAACTCTCCAAAACAAAAACCTTTGATACAAAGTAATCAAGCATTAAACCAAAGTGATTTAGAACAGCCACCGTAAGGTTTCATTATTATTTTTAAGACATCGTGATTTAACAGCGAGTGGAGTAAACCTATTCAGTTATATAAAGACCAGGAACAAGTTTGATTAGCCTACACAAGATGACAATCAATCTTAAATGAAGAGAAAAGAAATAAAAAACCATTAAAGTGATTTTTTGAATGAAAAATAAAATAAAATTTAGGAAAGCTAGTAATTAAGAACAAGCTTATTTTGAAGTGTCATGAATGGCTTTTACAAGATCTGACAGAAGAAATAAGTGAAAGAAAAGAGCATTCGACGCTATTAAAAGCGAACCTTTAATGGAGGAAGCGTTGGACAACAAAAGCATTGCAGGCCTTTCACTGCAAAGGATAAATTTCTTTTATGAAACGAGATCAAAGAAAGAATTTCACGTCTTATAAATCACATCATTTCATTTATCATTAATATTAAAATCTTCCGAATGTGAATGAAGGAAAGTGTTTTCATCTTTAAACCTGGAAAAATAATTTTAAAATGAAAAAATGAAAAACAAATTTCTCCAAAGCCCAGAGCTAGCAGCAACGGTCCAACAACCTCCAGTGTGTACACAAAGACATGAGAGATAGTAAAAAACTCATATTAATGTCAATGCTCATAGATAGCAACAAAACATGTTTATTTATAGGTACAAAAATATTTTTTTATAAAGTAGGAACCAAAAAAAACTAGAACATGTGACAGTTTTGATCAAAACTACAAAACATGAAGATTGGAGAAAAACGTCAGCAAGCCCATAAAGATAATACTGATCAACAGTTTTACGCCATTAGATGAATAAATCAAGACCATTTCCCTGGTTTACCTTCCCTATAAAAGCAACATTAATGGCTAATCCATTTCGTTCCCATGAATTATGAAATAAAGTCACTTTATCACCAAAGTCTTGCTTTAGCTAGCCATAAATTCTTGCACTCGAATTTATACGCGAAAGCTTGGAAAAGGGTTATTAACCTTCAGACTCTCTTACAAACAGTAATCTTATTTTTAGATCTTGATTTTAGTAAGCCTATACATACTATTGTGTAACAACTATTCAACTCTTCAGTTCATGAGTGTAATGAATTAATAAACGCTTAGATTTATCAATAAGATCTTAAAGTAAATAAACTAACACATTAAAAACATTTTAAACTAAAAAAAAACACTTCAAAATGTTTTAATTATTTTAATTATTAATTATGTAAGACATCGAACTATTTTTAATTATTTTAGTTATTATATTTATTTTAATAATTAATTATTTAAGATGTCGAACTGTTTTTAATTATTTTTGTTATTATATTTATTTTAATTATCAAATATTTAAGAAATCGAACTGTTTTTAATTATTTTAGTTATTATATTTATTTTAATTATTAATTATTTAAGACGTCGAACTATTTTTAACTATATAAGTTCCAAACATAATTCTTCTACTGGATAGTGCCAGACGGCTTTCATCCAGTCTACTGCAATGTACTGAGACTTAAGTAACCAATTTCATTACTCATAAATTTTCACAATTGTTACTTTTATTTTATTATTTCTTACAAAAACATTGTTACGTAAAAAACTGAACGATGATGTTCATACATATAGCTGAAAACACTATAATATTGCATTATAAAATAATTCAGAAGAACATGAGTGATTATTTTTTAATGTGGCGAATAAAAACTTTAGTTGTATGACTTTGCAGGAATTAATGTGAAGGAAATTTTAATCTACTGCCCTCAGCCATACAGGGTCCTCCCTTCAAACCACATGAACAACGGAGAGAGCAGCAGTATTTCCTTTCTTTACTAAAGAGGAAACTAATGAAGGATATCCATGGATATAAACTATGTATATATTTATTGGGTCACTCGAATCTCTGAACATTTTCAAAGCTAAGCACAGCAAAGCTTTCAGAATAGAACGTTATTTATTAAATGAGAATTGGAAAATGAAATGAAAATTCAAAATTTGTTTTCCTTTATTGAGCAAAACTACAAATAATAAATGTAAAGGAAAATCTTTTTCTTTCTTTCATTGTTATGAAAAATGCAAGAGCATGATGAATAAAAATGTTTGTAATGACGCAGGTTTAAAAATACAAATAATAATTATAATTGAACATTGCATTAAATTATTTTAATTGGCTTATCCCTTTAATCCCTCATTAATTATCTTCATTATTTCTCCTTTTTTTATTTTTACTTCGTCATGTTACTGTTTTAACGATTTTTGTTATTATTGTTCTTAATATTTTTTGTTGTTAATGTTATTCATATTTTTTTGTTATTGTTTTAATATTTTTTATTATTTCTGTTTTCATTATTTTTTTTTATTACTCTTCTTCCATCTATAATGAGATTTTGAAATTAGATAAATTTAACATTTTCATTAAAAAACAACATTTGTTAAATATCTCGCAATTCAACTTCTACCAGTTCAAAATAACAAACAAATATATTTCACAAAACTATATAATTGGTTTGAATTTATTTATTATGTAATATTACCCAAAGTGTTAATTATGCAACATTTAAAACCATTACCCCTTCTAGCATATGCAAGTTTTTTCGCTGGAAATCAAACATTTTCAATTTAATTTTGCAATGAGAAGATCAACAATCAAAGAAACTTATATCATTGTAAACATTAAAATAAAAAATAGCCAACGCATCAAAGTCAATATAACCCAATGAATAATATGAAACAATAGAATCATAATACATAAAAATTAAAACTTATGTCTGAAAACAAAAATGAAATAATTGAAAACTGTTGTTTTCAATTAACCAAACATGATACTTGAACAACAATATGTAAATTGAAAAGTCAAACTAAAAATATGCCAACCAACAAAATGATCCGATATGAATTATTTTAAATATTAACAGAGCATAAACTCACAAGGTGAATAATCATGGACTATACGATACATGAAATACATTGAAATGCTTTATCAGAAAATGAATACAACTAAATATTCCAATATATAAAAGTAATTAAAATAATGAATACCAATATTCTACGGACACGGCAAGTCACATTTCACTTAGTATTCTGATATGTAGGCCCAGCACTAGACCTAGAGCCCTGGTGAGTAGGACGATCGTCTGAAAATTATTCCTGTGAAAGAAATTTCTTATCGATGAGAAATCTTGTGCAAATTTGCTTCTTCATAATTTTGATATTTATCATCATTATATATTGAATTATTTTCACCATTGTTGTTAATATTTTCGCAAAGTTTTGGAATAATTGGATATATAATTATTAAAGCCGTAATCTTGACCCCAAAGCTTTCTTGATTAGTTCGACTTTATAAAATGAAAATCGTATCACTAATTCAATATTGTACCATAAATGGGTTACAAACACATCTATATTTCGATTTTACGTTGATTCAATTAAAATCGTATACCATTTATAAAGACTTGTTCTTGTGTTAACGTCTACGCAATAGGTAATAAATATTGATAAAATGACAAATGAAAACGTTAAATGATCAAATAAAAATGACGCACTATAGGGATATCTTCAATAACGAATATATTTATCTCAAGTATTTATAAAAAAAACATTTATCTTGAATAACAAATTATATTTATTTGAAATATTCACAAAGAAATAATTTTATAAATGCCAAACAATGATGCTATGCCTAGATACAATTTTTAAATGTTTTTTTTTAAAACTAACATTGGAACAACAAAAGTTTGAATATAATAGGGCATCCATCAATCAGAGGTAACAAATAGTTTCAATAAAAGACAAAAACCTAGATGACAGATTAATTGAACTTAATTTTTTTGATAGAAACTTGTTTATTTTTTAAGCAAAGTTATTATTAAAGAAAAAATTGTAAATTAAAAAAACTTCAACATTTACTTTCACCTGTTATAAAAATAGTGAAATATTTTCTATGTTAATTTGAGCTATAAGACATATTATTTTAAAGAAAATGTAATATATATCATTTGTTTATTCAATCCAAGTTATTATTCACCTCATTATCTACAAACTTAGTTCAATAAAAAAAACTGTGAAATCAAAAATTAAAAAAATTTAACATTTGCCTTCCCTAAATTGAGCTATAAAATATAATTTTTTAGAGAAAATATAATATATAGATTTTTTTTATAAAAGCAGAGTTATTATTCAACTCATTATCTTTAAACTGTTAAATAAAAAACTGTGAAATAAAAAACGAAAAACTTTAAAATTTGCCTTCACCTAAATTGTGAACTCGAGACGCCGCAAACGACGTGAACGACGACTCAAACAACGATGGACTGACCCACGCATGTAGGATGGATACCCTATTAAAGGCTATTATTTTTTTTAAAAGTTATCAAATCTAGATGAATTCATTAAATTGCAGTACTAGAGACAGTGTTAGTACTTTGTTGCTTCAACTGATTATTGGCTTTAGCCCAAATTCGGTTTATAGTTCTTAGAAAACATTTTGTTTTGCTCAAACTATTTTAATTTTAATTATTTTTTTTATAAAAAAAACAGACAACAAAAATTGTTTGGTTTCGCTAAGCTAAAACCAGAGTTGGCTTCTGAAGAACAAAAATATAGTGTAGTAGAAAAAAACTCACTTATGATACCCTGTCTGTATATAAATATATAAAAAAGTGGCATTGTTTATTTATATAGCCTACCGGTGAAAATGTTACGGTTCTAATTTTAAGCAATAAACCATTTATTAAAATTCATACTGAATATTTTTCTCATGAACATTTGTTGAAAAATTAAAACAAAATGGCTGCCCTCTTATTTATGGAAAGTTGATTTACCTGAAAAGCTAAATCAAGAATCTGATTTAAATTCAGATCAGCAAGTGACACTACTTGAGTTGAACGTCGTTTGGTACGGAAATGAACCGAAAAATGATGTTTTTTAACCGGTTGTGATACGATATTGAACTGTGATACGTTTATTAATTGTTAAGTTCTCGAAACACATTGAAACACTTGTAAAGAATCAAGAAATACATACGGACCAAAAAAAATTGTTCGTTATGGTTACGGTTTTTGTTGAAACATTTTGGAATAATGAATGTGTTACTATTTTGTTGAAACATTTTGGAATAATGAATGTGTTACTATTTTGTTGAAACATTCTTCCTTCTTATGATAAACCTTTTATTCCTGTGAAACTTGTGTTGAAAAATGATTGACAAAAATATTTTCACTTACCATTTAAAAAAATATTTCTTTAGTTAAAAGTTATTGATAAAGGAGCAACCATATATATATTTAAAATATTTTAATATATTTTAAAAAACAAAACATTTATAGTTTTGAATACTGAATGTTCGGTAGACTTAAAACGAACAAATCCTCATGACGAATGTCAACAAAACAAATAAAATGAATAAAAAGTTATATTTTTCAACTCCACAAACTTTTGTTTTAAATCCTATAAAATCTTAAATCTCGGAAGATTAAATTCAATGATAGATTTTTCATTTAAAATATTTAAATTTTTCCAATTTTATGAAAGGTAAGTTACGAGTTCTCATTTTTAATTCTTTATCTCTACACACATTAAAGCATTGAAAGTGAAATATTTGTTGGTCGATGTAACTTTGCACCAATCCATTATGGTTAAATTGGCATCATCGAGTAAATTTAAAACCATTCAAATATATCGAATACCTTTATGTCTTGTTTCAAACTGTAAAATATTTTTGGTTCTTGCTTTTTTTTAAATTAATTTATAATTAACTGCATCGTATTTTTTAACAGGTAAACTAAATATATACGAACTATTTAGAATAAATTGATTTCAGAAATATTAATTTCACAAAACTTATAACAACCAGTTCTTTTATATATTTTCAAAAAAACACAATTTTAGCCCTTATAGTAAGATGAAAGTCTTATGTACAGTTTCAGGTGAAAGTGAAACAATTCCATAGTTTCAATACAGAATAGAGGAGATCAAAATAATTAGACATTGACTATTTTCATTTAATGTGAATTTCTAGAAGGGACTTAAGTTAATGAACAATCATGTTTTAATCTGTTTTTATCTACATGATTGGTTTATTTTATTTATTTATTATTTTTAATACATAAAAAATGTTTTTAAGTATGTGAGCCTAATTCAAATTATTTACTTTTAGTTTTAAATAATCTTGTTTGCGTATTGATATTATGAAATATTTAAATCATTAGATAATTATGGAGACGGTAATTATAGTTATTTAATTATATGACTAATTAAAATATTAACCGACTGGTCAATTCATTCAAGAAATAATGAAGGCAGTAGAAAGAAGACAACCAAATTAAAAAAAATAAAACAGAATATTGCAAAAACAAATCAATAACAACAAACAAATGTTTCGTGTTTTAAAATATCAAAGTTTGCAACATTAGAAACTGCATGAACATAAAACGAATGCAAATAATCAATATAAACTGACATTTATTTAACTTTTATTTAGACAAATATTTTTGTTCATTTAAACAAGCTATTTGTTCTATAAAATAACTGAACATGTTTGCATTGTAATTGACTTCTATTACACTAGACCTACAAGACAGAGACCATTTAAAGCCAACCATTTGGAATGAAACATATTTCAGAGAAAGAGATGAGCCAAAACGGTAGACCAAAGGAACCATTTAACATGACATGCGAATGAAATAATATTCGGGCTTTTGTATAGCGAGTCTAATCGAACTTATTGAATCTCTCCCTCGCTTCACATATCAACCTTAATATTACTACCCACGACATGTGTAATTCCAAAAAGACTTCTCAATAGTGTATGAAATCATCTGAGGCGCTTATTTTTACAATATATACCATAAGAATTTAAGTATAAACGTAATGTAACTTGTTTCACTTAACTACGTCCAAATTAATGGTTTCTTATCTAACTTTTTTAACAATCTTGACACAAACTGAGCAGAATTTAAAACATCTTTCCATAAGTAAATGTTATTTAAATGCTTAAAAACTCAAATAAAACATTCAACCTCAGTTAACTAAAACTTTATATAGTTTTAATGAAATTGAAACAGTATATAAACAGGATTTAATAATTTTGAACAAATTTAATACTAGTTTGAGCAGTATTTTATAAAACTAGTTTTCAATTTTATAATATAAATACAAATTTTAATAAGAATATTCATTTTAGAGGATGGTGGGATTTTACTCTCATTTCTAGCTAAAATATGTTATTGTTTAGTTAATAAACGTCCGAAAATATCAAAACATTAATAAAATATTTCCAAAACTTCAAAACAAACTTCAGAGGAAAATGAAATACTAAAGAAAGAACACATTTATTGCAACTTCGCAGGCCTTTATGGAGAATACTTTAACTTTCAAAAACATAAGTTTATAAATGGGAAAGTTTTTAACAAGATTCAAGTTAACGTAACAATTTAATTCTCCCATGTGGCGATGTTCAGATTATAAAAAAATATGTCAAATGTTATGAATGAAAAAAAATCTAAATAAGTTGGGCTCGGATGATTTCATTGGACCACCACATCGAAGTGCGTTGAGAGTGAACAAATGAAGGCTGTGTTGTTTCCCAATTTTTACTTTAAAGGTTTTTTATATAAGATTTAAAAGAAACCAGAGGACCGGGGTTTTCTATGCCTAGCGTGTACGAAAAACAAGTTCATTTAAATATGAATACCATTTAATGTAAACTTCATAACTGTTGAAACAAAGAACTTGAATGTTTTACTTGAATATGGAAAAAATGGCTGACTCTACAAAAAAAATTCATAAAATGACTTACATTTTAAAAGTGATAAGTTTTTTCCGAAAACATTGCTTGGTAACTTAAAATGTGCACTTCATAACTGTTCATTTGAATTATAAATGATAGCTGTAGGGCAACAAACAAAAACCTTGAATGTTTTACTTGAATATTTTGGATACAATTACTACGCCGACAACGAAGACGGAGACGACGGAATAGTAACATCTTAGTAAAGCTTCGCCGCTGGCACGCTCGATAATAATGGTGTGATGTCCCCAAACCGTTAATTTTGAATGTTTCCACAAGATTTAAAACATGAATTTGAATTTTTGTAAAGTGTATAAATTATTTTAATTTGAAAATTTTGAAAGACAATGACTGACAAAGTGAACAATGAACACATTAGATGATAGGTGAAAATGACAACAACATCAAAGAAAGTACAAGAGGCACGGCTGAGATGGGTTAGACACCTCACAAGGCATCAAAAGGAGCGATGAAGATCGAGATGGAGGATACGCAACAAGAGGAAGGCCGGAAACCAGGTGGAAGGACTGTGTCCAGAATAACATGGCAGAAAAAAGCCTTAATATGAGGAGTGCAACGAATGGAGGAAGTTGGAGGTGACTCCTAAAAAACAGCGACCCCAAATAAAAGAAAAGCTGAGAGCAAGAAGAAGAAGATTATCATTCAATTTTTAATTAAAAACTTTATAGGGTTATAAACATTCATGTTTATATATTGTAAAAAATTATAAATAATCATATATGTAAACATTTATATGATCATTTAATTTAAAATTAAACATATATGTACATTGTATATGATGTTTAATCCATAATTAATCATACGAGTATATGTAAGCTTGATATTACTATTTAATTTTTAATTTATCATATTTCTAAGTTTTATACGATCATTTAATTTAAGATTAACCATATACAAAAACTTTATATGGTTATAACGGTTGTTGTATGTAATGTGTATATGATTTTAATTTTCAGATATGTACATTTTTTATGATTTTTAAACTTATAATAAACAATGTATGTAAACTTTATATGATTGTTAATTTACAGGGCTATATATGATTATTTAATTTGTAATAATTTATATATGAAAATTTTATATAACTGTTTAATTTATAACACTGGGCTGCATCCAAAATGTTTTTTCTTGTATCAAAGACGTCATCAACATGGCCCATAAAGATTTTGCATGCTGGATTCCAGAAATCAAACTCATTTTCTCCAGGAGGTTCGCATGTTTTGTAATAACCGATACATAAGACACAGTCAATAATAACACGATTACATTACACAGTAATAACATTAACGACATAGCTGTCTATGAACCTATCACTATAACACTATTAATAGAACCTCAGGAGCAAAACGAATACTACCACAGTGTTCAGCGCGCAAAATTGATATGGAAAATTATATTTTCATTTATGTTACATTTTTTATGTAGCCCAGTGTAATTAATCCTGTATACAAACTTCATATGATTATTTAATTTATAATGTATTATGTTTGTAAATTTTACATGATTATTTAATTTATAGCTAATGATAGCTTTACTGTATTTAATTATCATAGATTCATAAGATTATTTAACTTATAATTATTCATGCATGTACATTTTATATGATTAATTAATTTATAATTAACTATTTATGTAAATTTATCATGGTTATTCAATTTATAATTAATCATGTTAGTAAACCTTATATAATGATTTAATTTAAAATTATTCATGTATGTTAATTTTATGATAATTTAATTTATAATTAATCATGTATGTGAATTTAATTTATAATTAATCATGTATGATAATTTAATTTATAATTAATCATGTATGTGCATTTAATTTATAATTAATCAGGTATGTGCATTTAATTTATAATTATTCAAGTATGAAAATTTGATAAAATCATTTAAAAATAAATTATTTTTGAAGAAAAATTAAAATTTTATTTTCTAATGACGGACACAACACAGGCCGATTTGGATCTTAGTTTTAAAGCAATTAAAAATTTTATAACCTTTCACAAACGTGTGTTTATGTTCCATCTTAACGCTCTTTTATCGTTTATTTGTCATTTAGTTTTTCCATTTGAAAATTTTTCATTGATTCCACCAACATAAAACTTTATTGCATTGATGGAACTAAATCTATTCAAACTATTCAGTTGAGATAGATCCTACTTAGAGACGCATCCGTACGAGACCTCGCATGTCCTGGTTACAGAGAATTCATGGTTACTCTCAGGACTTGAATTATGTTGGAGAGGCACTCGGCATTGGGCCATTGCTCACAGGGATCCACGAGGCTGACGGCAGAGATTTACCGAGGTTCGTGCTGTCGTCCTGGTCTATGCTGTCATTAGTTGTAGTATTCGTAGTAGTGGTAGTTAGTAATGCTAATTTAAAGAATGTTGTTCCTGACAAAGTGGTTAATAGACTAATTTAAATTATTTTAACAATCTATTTAATTTGATAATTTATGAAACTTTATTTAATCCAGAAATTAGGTTATTAGTTTCCCAATAATCATTTTCAAAACGTTAACGTTTTGTGTTTTTTTTAAAAATTCAAATACGTTTGTGTTGAGGCTTATATCAGGCAATGTAAACTAAGATACCGGTAACCGATATTCAACTGGTAACTGATTTAGCTTGAAGAAAAAGCTTTGAATGGGTACGGTTATAGTTATAAAATTACATGGAAGCAAATAACCTTTCCTCTGGTTTCTCAAACAATAAAAAGAGAACTTTATTGAGTAAAATTTATACATCATTGAGCTAAAATTAATCCGCGTATTCAATGATGTAGTAATGAATATTTGTGTATGTCTAAAAATATTGAAACAATTTGATCTAAGTTTGGTCTTCCAATGTGGCAATAAAACTTGCACGGTCGGTGGCTCTGATGGGCGTCGTCTGAACTCCTTTTGTACGCAGGGCCAGTGCACAAGTATGGCCTTGCAGAGAATCAGTGGTCAATGTGGCTTACGCAAAAAGGGTACAAGCATGACCATTGGTTAGCTGCAGCGGACCCGCGAGGCTGACCGCGAAGAGTTATGGAGGCTATAGGCTGTCTCAGTGGATGCCCGCATTAGTTAATGAAATCCATGTATATATGAACATAAATAAAACAATACATTTATTTTTAGTAATAAAAGAAGCAGTTAGAGAAAATTACAAACCTCCAACTGTAAAAAAAATACAAAATAATCAACCATTATATTGTTTTGCCAAACATAATATAAAATGATGAAAATATTAATGAAAAAGAGATACATTTCATTTGAGTAATTGCAGAGCATCACAAAAAATATTCCATTAAAATATTTAAATTAACTTTTCTTGCTGAATTAAAAGTGTCTAAAGCAGTCAACCAATTCGGAAAATCTTTGTGATTGAATACATTAGTTTATTTATTTCATCACACACAACACCATTTCAATTCACAGGGATTTATAATGTTATAAATAAACATTTTTATACAGGAGTCATTTATTCATTAACTGTATTATTTCTATTTTATTATTATGATTATTTTAGTGTTTATTATTATTATGTATTATTATTATTATTTATTATTATTATTGTTATTATTTATATTTTTTATTCTATGGAACATTGTTAACCTGTCTTCTGTTTGAAGTGACAAGTGATTAAATTATTTTTTTGGTATTTTAGATATTGGAACAATTATTAGTAGATGTGATACAATTATTTTTCTTTTTTAAGACCCATTTTAATCCACATTGCCAACAACACCGTGACCTAAACAAATTATTGTTTTCTTTATTTAAATCGGTCTTATATAATCTGGATTTTTAAACTCTTTTCATTAGTCTGAATTTTTTTTAAATAAATATTTTTTTAAATAAATTCTTCACTGTATGTAAGTCAGGCTTATATAATCTGGGTTTTTAGACTCTCTTCTAACAGCCTCTTAGTCTTCATTTAATGTTATCAAAAAATATTTTTAAAAATAAATTCGATACAAAAACTGCAACGCAAAAAAAACTCTTACACAAACTAAAAACTTCAGCCTAATTGAAGATGGCCGAATAAAAACTATTGTTTATCTTTACATCCAAAATATATTAAATATGCATCACAGAATAAATCTAAAAGATCGTTCAAAAATATATATCAACGGCAAAGAAAAAGAAAAAAATAATTATTGATATAATTTGAATCCTTTGGGAGTTTTTTAATGGAATGTTCATTAGACTCGTTTTGTACTTTGGTTATCATCTCAAAACACAAAAAAGTAAGTTCATTAATCCAACATAATTAAATTAAAGTTTTAACAAATATTGAAATTTTTCTGTTTTAATTAGAAAATAATATACTTTAAAGTAATATATTTCTCTTTTTTAACAAAAACATATTAGAAGTCTATTCATTTTATTTTCTGATCTTAGAATAATTAGGCTAAACAAAAAATAAACGAAACCAAAAATTAAAAATCATCTTCAATGGTTCTTTCCTTTCTAAATACTTCTTAAGTTAGTCAATAATTCAAAGAAATATTCGAATTTCAAGAAATGAAAGAAATAGGTCAACATTCATTACTTATAACTTCAACAAAAAATTATAGTGAATTGTTTTATGGTAAGTCACTATAAGAGTTGTCTTGACATATATAATGGTGTTATGTTGTACGCTATTTAGTACACACATCTAGGCATTGTTGTTGTGTGAATTAGTAATATAAATTAAGATGAAGTTATTCAAATAGAAGTACATCATAATAAACAGCAGATAAAATAAAACATCTGAACGTTTAGAAATAATAATTCAAGTTAAAGAACATAAAAATAGAACATTTATTTCGTTGTGTCATTAAACAAAATAAGCAACAATCACAAAAATAAAACCTGTTTATTATTATAAATAAAGGAAAGGAAAACCATTTTATAATAGTAAAACATATTTAATGAAATAAAATTACATTTTCAGGAGATTAACTTTTCACAATTCTTAATTAATAACATAATTAATTTACACTGACAGGATCTTTGTAATTTTACATATTGTACTATGCAATCGTTTCTCATGTCTTATTTACTTATCCAGTGTGTCTCTATTTTACTTCCGGCATCCCAAGTCTTGCTTCCGGTGTGTCTCACTAGTTAGTGTTAAACCGTAAAACAACTACAAAACATAATATTTCAACGTACTCAAAATCATGAAATAATAACTCCTCAAGAACTATTGAATTAGTGAAATCTAAATCGCCATTATGTTGGTAAATACTTTAAATAAATATGATTGTAAAGTTAAAAATCTTTACCTTCTTATTGAAAAACTCATACGAGAAGATACAAATGATTTATCACGTATAAAAA
>JARUHE010163619.1:0-13998 GCA_031471125.1 Archaeomysis grebnitzkii | reverse complement strand
TTATCTCCATGATTATGTAGGTTTCTCTTTATTTGGTTGAGAAATAAAAAAGATATAGATTTTTGAAAGGGTACTTCAAGACAAAAAACGTCACATAGCAATATTATGTACACGGACTACCGTCCGTGTACGATATATAATGTAAATATGTTTCTGGAGATTCAAGGAAGAACAAGGAATTTTTTTTAATTTTATTTCAACATAAGCAACAGAAAATATCAATTGTTTGCCACAAACTACAAAAGTATAAAGTATATAAACAGTGAGAGCAAATTATTAAGCTGTGTTTGAAAATCCAGCTTCTATAAATGACCTCTGATTGTTATTGATTTGTTTAAGACATTTTTTCAAAATAATGAAAACAGATTTTTTTACAGAAAAGTTTTATTAAATAAAAATAAAGAACATATCATTCTACACTGATAAAAATAAGGATTATTTAATGAGCATTTACTTATTAAAACATATATTTTATATTTTTCAAGAAAGCTGAAATTCATGGTTAACCGAGATTTTTATTTGAAGGTTTAAAGAAAAACTTATTTAAAACAAATGAAAGAACTGGAGATTCTAAGGTAAAATGCTTGAAGGACTTTTTGCCAAAAAAACTGTAAATTTTTTAATGTTAGACATGTTTTTGTTTTAAGGTTTAGAGATAATTTTATTGGAAACAAATGAAAAAAATGTTAATATAATATATAAAATTATATTACAAAATTCTACAATCTTAGAAACTTTTTCAACATATACACACAGCTTGTAATGCATAACATTTACACATACTTGTTTAATAAGAAACTTCGTTCTGCTCATTGTGTAATAGTTTCTCCACAAAGCATAACTCTTCCAGGATGTCGTCATAAAACCTTGTTCTTAATTGACTTTTAGTGTATTTCATTTTGAAAAAACTGATCACGTGCATAAGTACTTCCAAATAATGATTTCATCCGTTTCACATAGTCAGGATGATTTTATATTTTTCGCTTGGCAATCTAAATTTTTTGTAGAAGTCAGCAATGCATTTGTTTCAAAGGAAGTTTTGGTTTCAATATTTTATCGAATTTTAAATTAATAACTCCAACTGATAGTCTTCTCCCACGTGTTCCACTTCTGTTTCGTAAGAAGTACGAAATGATTTTAACTTATTTTCATACCACCGAAGTCAGAAGAACTTCTCAAATCCTTAAAGGAGCTTACAAAAATGCTGCAAATATCTGTTATATTATATATTTCTTGTGTTTTTGTAGACATGAAAAGTGATAGTTTTTGTTCTGAGGATGTGACTCTGATAGTCGAAGTTTTCTTCCAAAAGCAGTAATGTGACCAATCATCCCAAATAAAAGTTTCTTCTTTCCCTGAGGGTCGAGATTCAAAGTCGTAATGTACTAGTCGGAAACTATCGTCGTGTTTTCTACCTGTTTTGAAGTTAATTGACCGTTTAATGCTGTTTTATCTCCAATTTTAATAATTAAAATTTTTAAAGTAGCTTATGATTTCGCTTTTCACCAAAATGTACATCTAAATTATAAAGATATTTTTTGATACCATTATCTGTCAAAACAGGAAGCTAAGATATCCAGAGTAGTTTTTTATCTCTGTTCCTGTTTATTTGCATACTTTTGAATCGAGTTAAGTACCAAACAAATCATTAAACAGATAGATAAATTAGTGTCGTAATGTTTTCAATTTCTGGACAAAATATTTTAAGATGTACTTAAATGGTACTCAGGAGGTGTTAAAACGGCTGAACTCGACCATGCCTCGATTCTAAAGTATCTGGTTTTACAGTTGGCACGACTAAAAATTTCCGACTGGGTAATTATACGACATGAGCTAGCTTGTAACCTATTATGAATCCTCTAGGTAAGAATTAACTTAACTCAATCTTGTATGTCAAACATTATATTATATGGCAACGAGGATAAAAATATCCCTGTTGTCTTGATTGATTGATTATATAAATAAACGGGCCAATACCCAGCGCTGCACCCGAAGGGGTATTCAGCACTTTCAAACTACAATACTGTAATTGAGGAACATAAAAGGTGTTACAAGTTATAACAGTGCTAATCAAAGCCGATAGAACAATCAAGCAGCTTTTAAAAATTCAACTACAGTAAATCATGAATTGGAACATCTTCATTTAAAATCCTCGCCAGTTAGCCCGGCCAAGCCGAGGCGTACTCTATCACCAGAGTAGGCCGCACAGGCAGTTAAAATGTGCTGAACAGTCAGCACACAGTTGTAAGTTGAGCAGACTGGTGGAACATGAGCAGCTCCCGAGCAGAGGAGAAAGTCATGGGTCAACCTCGTGTGCCCTATACGCATTAACACGCCTTGGAAGACGGTTATGCATGACCCAAGGTGATATGGTGGGGCGGATAGATTGTCGTTTGGTCTTGGTCGTGAGGCCAGACCAACGATCCTGCCATTCAGTCAACACATTGTCGGATACAGTTTTTGTAGTCTTCGTAAGGAATGGCTGTGTGCAGGCTGTCCATGCACCAGCTTTTTTGCAGCTGCATCAACGTTTTCTTTACCGGGGATTCCTACATGGCTTTGAACCCAGCAAAAACGGACCTGACGGTAACAAGTTGAAAATTTCAACAACCATTCCTTAATTTCAAGTACAAATGAATGTCTCCTTGTAAAGGTTTTTACTGCAGCAATCACGCTCTTTGAATCGACAAAAATAACGCATCTACGATGTGAGCACGCCTCGTACGCATACCTCGATCAAGGCTAGAAGTATTGCGTAAAGTTCCGCCGTGAAGATGGAAAACTGGGAAGGTAGTTTCTCTTCACGAATAGTGTCATTCACAAGGAAACCACAACCTACACCCCCAGGTGATTTGGATCCATCAGTGTAGATGTGATCCTCCACAATTCCATAGTCCAGATGGACATGGTGGAGAAACTCGGTGGCAAGAACAGTACTGGCAGTGGAAGATTTAGACAGACTAGTAGGGCAAAACAGAACTCTAGGCACAATGTCTTGTCTTGAAAAAATGATAGGTTTTGAAAGAATTCTTTAGAAAATTTATCTGAAAGCAAATAAAAAATATAATACAGGTTGTGCAAACGTTTGTTGAAAATTTAAGTTATTTCTGAAACAGTAAATGGAAAGGACTTAAAGTTGATGAAAGAAAATACACAACAAATAAAAAAGTAATCTCTTCTCCCTGTAAAAGTTCATCAATGATATTGGGTTTGCAGATCAATTTCTAAAGAAAGACAAATTTGACAAGGGTATGTCAATAAAAAGCTACAGTATGTCGCTCAAGGTTTGTGTACACAATTTAAGACCAATTGCATGTGCAATATAGCAGCATGGTTAGGTGTTAAATGCAGCCTTTAGAATACCAAGAAAAAAATAACTGCATATCTCAAGAAGGAAGCATGGTTAGAACGTATGAGCGAACCATTGGCTAGAATCCTAGAATAAACCAACAAATGTGGTAAGAGGACTTCATTGGAAGTCCGATATCAAAGGAAATCGATAGAAAAATTCAACAAGTTTGGTAAGACGACTTCAGAATTGGAAGATTGTAAATGAAATAATTTGTTAAGTAACCGGTAAAGAAAAAAGACCAAAAAAACAAATAGAAAAAGAACTAGTAACCAAGCAGCCACAACGGTTGAGTGAAAAATGTATTCATGGTAATGTTGGTCATTATAAACAGCGTTTGTTCAATAAAATTTTCTGTATCTACAAATAAAAACTTCAAACTTTTGCTCAAATTTTTTCACAGAGTCCAAAAACTCTGTTTTTGACTATAAATTTTTTAAGGTGGGTTTTTCAACAAAAAATACTCTTGGCAATTTTGATTGGATGGTCATAATAAACAACTTCAAACAAAAACTTTCAACTTCAGCTCACAATTTTTAAGTTAAAAATTGAGTATTTTGTTTATAACTCCGTAAATGTTAATTTTCGGGAAAAAATATTTATAACAATATTAGCTGGAAAGTTAGAACAAAACAACTTTTGTTTATCGAAGTTCTGCAACTCAAAATAAAGTTGTTGAATTAAACTAGAAGAAAAACCATTGAAATAAATAGAAAGACGAGTAATAAGTGCAAAATAAAAAATGTTGCAAGAAGCACATGGGAACTTGTGATCTCAATAAAAGGCGATGTAAATGCAACCATTAGAATTGAGACAAAGGAAATCAAAATCAAAAATATTCCATAGAACTAAGGATGAAGACGGTACCAAAAACAACCGTGTGAAAAATAAGACCTGTTGTTAGAAGCACATGGTCACTTGTGATCTCAATATAAGGTTATGAGAACGTACTTGTACCGGCACCCAATGAAAGAATAAAAAAAAATGAACCAACATTAGCCATTACCAAAATTGTTAAAGCGAGACTACGCATGTCGATTGTAATAGGGTACACACCCTAATTAGGGTTATGTCTGTCATTAAGGTAGGGAGATAATACACTGCACACACGATAATCATGAAACTTGTCTGGGTCTTTTTTTCCCATCAGATAGCCAATTTTTCAGCAAGCCTTTTCTTGGCAAACAATGCTAGACTAATGAAGTGGTCAAAACAAAATTTGACGACCTTACAGAATGAAGCAAATAACTTTGTTGATCAGAACCGTATTAAACAAGGTGTTGAAAATGAAAAGGCTTTACAATCAATGAAGGTCTGAAAGGTTTGGCATTTGCAGCATTATGTGGCAACCAAGTATTTGTAAGTATTAATGAAACAATCTTTTTCTTATTACTTTTAATATTCATGTTTTACATGTAAACATGGAGGGTCCATTTATACTTTGAAATTCTATTATGAATGAAGTAACAAATTTTTGCAGGCTCGCACAATAAACCTGAAATTTTATTACCACAAGGGTAATTATTTGCTCAAATGGTAATTGATTCAATAGAACCCAGCATATGGACTTAACTTCCTTAACTAATGAGTATATTATAAGCTATGCTAACAAAGAACACTCAGGTTAGAACATGAAACTTGTCATATGTATAAATTTTAAACAAATACAAAGTTTAATCAACTGATTAAATATTAATATCAAAATTTGTTCAGTATCATCTAGTTATAACTTACATATTTGTTTATATAATCTAAAAAACCTAGTCACATTTTAAAATTTTTAATAAGGCTTATCAATTTTCATATTCAAAATTTATCAATTGTCAACAAAAATATACAAATTTTGTATGGTAATTAAAAATGAATGTTTTTTATAAATTAAACAAGACTTTCACTGAAACATTTAATTCAATTAAAACACTCCACTAATTATTTAAATTTGAATTCAATTTACATTTTACAAAATTGTACATTTTTTGGAAATTAAGGAGAACATACTTTAAATGGAAAAATTACCCTACCATTAGCCTGTTTTGAAAACCTAATGCTGTGGTTCACCTATAAATCACTAAATACATGAATGAATGAGGTTTCAAATAAGCAAAAGGGTATTTTGTAGTTCAGCTATATCAGTGTATGTGAAAGTGTGTGTCATGACGTAGAGAAAAGGATAATTTAGTTGTGTGGAAGGTGATGATATAAATTTGGGCATACACCCGAGTGGAAGGCGAGGCAAAGTAATTTGCCATAAAATGTTAATGGGTGTCTGAAAATTTGACTTAAACCTTAATCTTCATAATCAAAGTAAAGCATTCCACTAGTGACAAAGTATTAGTTATTTTTGAAAATCATATCTTCCATTCAAATTTTTTTAAATTTATTTTTATTTGATTGATAGGGCGAATATTGGGCTTGGACCAGCTTGTTTGCACTGGCCACTAGGACATACTATATTAATCATTCGATTTCAAATTCAGTCTAGCGGCAAAGTGAAGGAGGAAGAGTTTTAGTGTGAGGGATAAAGATAAAAGAAATAAAAAGGTGTTTTGACACCATCGTGTGTCTTGTTCAGCACCTGCAGGCCATTTTATTGGCTCAGCCTCTGCTACCATCGCCTTAAACTGCACACCACCACAGCTACCCACTGCTATACTGCACCGAACAGCACAGCTACCACAGCTACCCACTGCTATACTGCACCGAACAGCACAGCTACTCACTCCAACACAGCAACATAACAGCAACAACTGCCACGCCCTGTGCCGTAGAAATATAGATCAGCATAGAAAGTGACTACAGTAGCAGTATAAGATTTCCCTTAAGTGTTCCTTTACACACACACATTGCATTCAAGCAGTATACATTCAAACTTCCACTTGTTCAAACTCGGCCAAAACTAAATTTTAAGTATTATTAAAAATATTTTTCACATAATATTTATACAGTTATTTCTAGAATCTAAAATAGCAATCAAACCTTAATCTAAGTACAAAATAAAGCCCTATCATGTTAAGATGTATCAATAGATGCAGTTGAAACAGTTGCAAGCTTAAAATGAAGGATCCTTCCACAAGTTATGGTCAAATATTAGAAACTAAGGTACCTGTTCTTGAAATCATACAAAAATAATTTTTTTCATTTAGTCAAAACTCGTAATTAAATAGCAAACTTGTTAATAGTCATTATTTACACTAATAAATAAAATACCAAATACTCACTTGCTTTAAAAACTGAAAAATGCCATAACATACAAATGAAAAATAATACTTTAATCAATTAATATGATAAACACCCACAAACCAATCAGCAAATCATTTATAATTATGCTGCTCACAAAACAGATATCAAAAGTAACATTGTTTATACATTTCTTAACCTAGTAAAGAGTGATGTTATTAGAGCTAACAAGATGAAGCATACCTGTCCAGTAAGTAGTAATAACCAGATCTGGACAGGATTACGATGATCTAGACTGCTTCTCTTCTCTCTTGGATGGAAATAGCTTACTGACTCATCGATCTGCGAATAAAAATTGTATTAGCAAATTTATCAAGAAAAAAATAGCTTTAAATATTGTTAGATGCAAAACAAAAAATTATGTTTATGGAATACAGAAATTCAATTGCTAAAAATAAACTAGTTTCATGTTATCAATATATTAAGAAATATCGATCGATATTTAGTTAATTGGCCAGACACAAAATCACAATCATTATTGGTTCTTAAAAAGAACACCTATCATAAGCAGTTCATACAATACTAATTTTTAGTTTAGTAAAACAAAATAAATTGATGTGAAGTCTGAAACATTTTTAAATTATCATTTTCTATACTGTGCTATATAAAAAAATAATTGATAATTACTATTGTCATAATTAACATTCCTAACAGACAGATTTGAAATGGGAGTAAATATAGTTAAGTCCTAGTGAAGCAATACCTTCCTTTTAAAGCAAATGTTGGTTGGACAATAGCATCAAAGTATGGAAACTATTGAACAGGTTTTCCTTGCAATTTGTTTTACACTTACTTTTTATAGAATTAGATGTAATCTACATATTTCTTTGTTGTATTCTGAAGACGCGTTAAAAATTTAGATAAATATGATATTAAATCAGACTTAACAAATATTCAAAGTAAAATCAAAAATGCAAAAGCATTATCTACAGTTTTATTGAATCAAAAACAACATTCCACTTCACCTCTTGAAAATACAGCAAAATTATTGTTTGTGTTAATGGGAAGTTACTTTTTTTTAAATAAGATGCTTTAAAAATGTATTTAACCAAACTTTTTATCATTAGTTATAGTTCCTTTCTTATGCTTTCACTTAAAATTTAAATGTATATCAATTGTGAAAGGGTATCTGTAGGATATTCTATGAATTGTACAAGTTTGAAGACAATTAGAGGTAATGTAACAGAAATTTAAGTTATTCGACAATATTTTTCATCAGAATTCTTGCATATTTTCAGAGAGTTTTTACAGATAAGCATTTTAAAATTGTATGTAATTTTTAAATTTTGTATTCTAGTTCAATATACTTTTATCTATTGGTTCTAACTAAATAAATAATCCACATGACTGGATGGTTTAGAAGTATTGCAATCATTCAGTAGCTGTACATAAAAAATATCAAACAAAAGTGGCATTGAAAGTGAAAAAATGTAATTTTAATAAGAAATTCACCAAAGATTTATTTAAATAAGAAAAAAAACATATAAATGTTTTTAAAATCTCTCGTATCAAAAAGTGAGAAGGCATTCAATAAAAAATCATCAATTTTTAAAAACAATCAATCTTTAAGAAAATAAAATTTTCAAACTAAAGATGATTGCTTATAAAATCTAGGACATTTGCAACCTTAATTTTAAATAACCATTTTTTTTTAAATTGTGTAGATAAATAAAAAATGCCAAACTTCAACAAAGTAGTAGCTGTAATTTCAACACCTATTCAACTCTGAAAAAATTTAGGAATTTTTGTTCAAAACTTCAATATATCAAAAGAAAAAGTGGATCATAGACATGAAAAACGCGACAATGCCTGGTACAGCTTTCCCCATAGAGAGAATCAAAAAACCTTTCCTCCACCAACATTTCCAACCATCAAAGGGGTTGTAACGATCTACCAACGTTCAAAAGTACACTGCACCGCAGATGGTCATCTGCCCTACCTTGAGCGAGATCTCGACTTGGATGGACTGCGTGAACGCGAGTTCGCCGCGGCCTCTGGCTGCGCATCGTTGTACCCGACTTGGTCGAGGACCAGCTCATGCTGGACACCATTCTCTCTCTCCTCCTTCACTGGGGATTTCGATGCTCTGTTCTCGCTGCGACTGCGGCTTTTGCTGCCACTGCGGGACCTTGACCTCGACCTCGACTTGGACCTCGAGTGTGAAGGTGACCTAGAGCGGGAACGGGAGCGAGACCTCGAACGACTCCTTGACCTTGATCTTGACCTGTGGGGGAAAAATTGGTCAAACAGGAAAATTCTTTGTCTTACAAGATGATGAAAATATTTATTGATGCAGTCATAAATTCAATCTACCATACACTTGCTTACATTTCATTGGTTAATTATGAATTCAAGGATACACAACTTTAGAGCTTTTCTTTAAATTACATGTTTTTCTAAAAATTAGATTGTACATTATATTTGAGAAGTGTACCATCAGTGGCACAAGTATATTTTTCAAATAGTAAAATAAGAATAATGAAGTTATAAATTCTTATTTTTTGTAGTAGAAATATACTATTGGTTTTCACAGCGGAGTTTACAACAAAAAATAAGTTAATAACTTCATTATTCTCTTTCAATTTGAAAAATGGCCGATATTTATGCCACCGATGGTACACTGCTCTTCAGATAGATTTGAAAAACAAAGTATACAAGAAACAATAGATTAAAAAAAGACTATTTTAAAATGGAAAAGAACCAGACAAGGCCCTACCTTGACCTATGGCGCCTACGTGACCTTGAACGAGATTTTGACCTGCTGCGCCTGCGCCTTCGAGAATGTGAACGAGAGCGGGTTCGTGACCTTGATCTGCAAAAGAAAAACGCAATTAGTAGGTGAATAAATTTGTCAATCTTGAATATAGTCCAAATATAGCAAATGGTTTTGGGTAGCCAAAAAAAGATTACCTTCTACGTCTACGCCTATAAGGCGGAGTTTCGGGTCTTCCGTACCTCGCCATCTGCACACGCAGTTCTCTGCCGTCCAACCTGCGTCCGTCCATGGCTTCCATTGCATCCTCAGCATCACGCCTGTCGTAGTACCTGGAAATGCAGAAAATAGATTAAATAACTGGACCTCAAGTGGAGCAAAGAAGTTCATGAGCGATACAATAAAATTGTTGTCAAATAGTGCCTTAGCCCCAAGATGTATATACTAAAGGTGTGCACAATTGAATGTTTTTTGCATTATGATGACATAACCTGTGCTAACTTATCCTGAGAATTATTTTTCTTTCCAATTTAAAACAAGTATGAGTAAATGAATGCTACGCATTAAAATCTGTGTTTGTAAGTTAAAAAAGTTTCTAAAATATTCAATTTTTCATTATATTAAACCCTTTCTTTCATTTGTATAATAAAAATATCTATTAACCTACAAAAAAAATGGTTCAGCATGAATCTGATGATAAATTGTGCAAGTCTAAAACTACTATTTAAAAAAGTATAAATTTTAAGCAAAAATGTTTTTCATGCATTCTACCTTAGAATCTCTTGTTCTTTCATCTGTTTCAAATAAACTTTTTTAAACCTTCAAATAAAAATCTTGGTTAACTATGAATTTTTAATTTTTACTAAAATACAGGTCAGCATTGATTACTGGACGCTTTTCACGCTTTTAAAAGTCATTAAAAATCTCCTATTCATGTTAGAAGATTTGTTTATACACTAATGTAGTCTTTAAAAGTTAGCCATTTTTTTACTTAATTATTTAGCTTTTTTATTGGTACATGTGAAGCTATTTTCCTTACATGTATACAGGGCACTAAAAAAATTTTATTTTAAAGAGGACGTTCGTATTTGATCGTTTCGAAATTTTTATTGCAGAAAAAGGCCACTTCG
Source organism: Archaeomysis grebnitzkii (assembly GCA_031471125.1). NCBI lineage: Eukaryota > Metazoa > Arthropoda > Malacostraca > Mysida > Mysidae > Archaeomysis > Archaeomysis grebnitzkii. Next base: position 3,569 of record JARUHE010163619.1, on the reverse strand, counting down.
GGATAATTTTTGGGTTAAAGAGGACTAAAAAAAACAACTAGTTTTTAGCACTATGCATGTATTTCTAAAAATATATAATTTTTAAAAAATTTTATTCAATTATATGTTTATATAATATTTAATAATGATAAAAATATGTAATATATTTAGTAAGCTGTCACTCGGTTACAATTTCTAATAAAAAGTATATATGTTTTTGTCAGGTGTCATATAATTTACACATGAAGGCCGAAATGTTGACACATACATACATACATATATATATATATACATACATACATTAACATACATATACCTATATATAAATTGGTTAGATGGTCATTATAAATAATAAAATTTTCTGTAACTCTTTAAATAAATTAAAAACTTTAATTTTTAGGTGAAAATTAGGCAACTTTGATTGGATGGTCATAATGAACTTTTCTTCAATAAAATATTTTGTAATCCTTGATGGAATGTTTTTTGGTTATAACTCCCATCATTTTGGAAAAAGAATATTGCCTGGAAAGTTAAGACAAACAACTTTTGTTTATGGAAGTTTTCTGTAACTCTTAAAATAAAGTTGTTTAACACTAATTGTGTTTCAGGTGCAGACGACGACGACAATGACGGAAAAATAACACCTATAGTTTTTCCTAACGGAATGCTCGATAAAAACCCAATTCAAAAATATAGTTACATTTTGTAAAAATCTTCAAATCTCGTGATTGTTAAGGAATTGAGTGCAGGAATATTTAGAAATATACACGGTCAGCTCTAAAATTATCCAATATTAAATGAATAAAAAACGCGAATTATGCGTGTAGCCACTGTGCCAAATTAATTTTTTTGAATTCAGAGTCCAAGAAAATTTAATATGTCGAGTCCTTTAGCATAGCAGCTGAATGAAATAATTTAAATTATTTAATGTTAAATAACTGCTCAATATATTATCAACTGTTTAATACACTTATTAGACGGTATATTTTCATGGAATGTTATTGTTAAGTAAATATGTATACTCCACTAAAAAAAAAATAAACTACCTTATATATATATATATTTCACAAAAATGAGTCCTTCAGCATTATATTTTGAAAAAATGAATTCAGTGAGTTCTTGAATTGATTGATCTTATTTGGCATGTTGTTTGTAGCCTACATGTTAATACTTTGAAAAAACATCATTTTAAATGTAAACTTTTTGTCCTATTTCCAATTTTGTTGAATAAAATTACAGTAAAACTAAAAACTATTATTTATACGATACAAAATTGATTTGATAGCCAAGAGAGTGTGGTTGAAATCGTACCTTTGTTCAGTCTGAGTCAAGGTGTATATACCAAAGGTGTGCACAATCGAACATTTTTCGCATAAAGATGATGTTTTCGGTGATAATTTATCATCATTATTGTTTTCATTCGCAGTTTTAGATCATATTTCTCATGGGAAATGGTTGAAAATATAGTCATTTACTAAACACAAGCTATTTTTTTTAAATTTGAAACATTATTAAATAGGTAACCTACACAATGTTACTTAAAATCAAGAAAAACACTTGGGATAAATTAGCACAGACAACGTCATCACTATGTGCAATGATTTTATAGCGCACAGCCTTTAATATATACGAACAACTTTGTTATTGTATATTTAATTGGTGGTTACGTAAAAGTACTCAATCATAATTAGCTCAATATATTTTTTGTTAAAACAACAGAAGGAATTTATTCTTCTAACTTTATATGATTTAGTGGTGCAAGTTTATTTACTTATCGGTCTATACCACTGCCCTATATATTAACGGATGGGTAACGGGCACTAAGTTCAACAAGTTTGCATGAAAATACCACCAGAGACACTCTCAATGTTTATATCAAATGGTTTTCTTTATACAAAAAACAATAACGTTGGGTGCAAGAAGAAAATTTGTCACGAAAAGTCTGATACTGCTCATCCATTAATATACAGATCAGTGGTGAGAGTACAATTTTTTATAATTTAAACAACTGTGGGCGATTATTTATTAGGTTTGTTTTCAGAGTATCTTTTCCCAAAAAATAATGGACACAAATAAAGTAGAATGATAAGCACCTCTGGTGGTAACTTACTACAATACTATTGAACTTACAGCTTGTTGTTCATTCTTAACAATGGTGATTAGTGGGTTAAGCACAACAATTGTATCTATGCTGCAAACAATCATTGGTTGCATTTGGTCATGCTAGCAATAGATATTGCTAGCGTGTTCAAACGCAACCTTTGATTAATATGATAAAGGTATAAAATAGTTATCAAACGAGATCAATAACTATTTTATTTGCTTTTATAGCTAACATATACAACAAAAAATTAACTAACAGTGAATTAGTTTACAACTTTGACATAACAATGGTATTCGTTTTTGTAGCATTTTGGGCCTAACCCCGGTCGAAAACAAAATGGCGAATTCTTTTTGTGAAATGAAGGCATTGAAAATGACCGTGATGCATCATTCGGGTCAACAGAAATGCTGTCGTTGTTCTGGTTTGACAACCAAACAGCGCACATGAACTGTGAAACAAATAAAATGTAGATACAATTTGTTTTCAACAAGTAGTTAGTCATAGCATAGATCAAAGACGTATAGATGCACCACTGAATGTTATAAGTTTAGACCCAAATAAGCGGTCTTTCAAGATATTTCCCGTAGAAGCCAATGCAATTCATCTCTTTTTGTAAGCCTAAAAATCAATAACATGATATTTTGTTATTAAATACATTCACTACTGTAAATCAAACATTTATACGTGATCCAGGGTTGCCACTCCTTCACAAAAAATTCTTCAAAAAAAAAAGTGAAGGAGTGAAGGATGCATAATTTATATTAATATGGGGGATGTTTTATACTGATGAACCCCAGAACAACAGGACTTTTTATCAATATAACTAGGCATTCCTTTAAAAACTAGAATTATAATACATATTAAAAAAACAAGTCAGGTTTTATAACAATTTAAACCAAAAACAAATTTCAACAAAATAAATTTTATCTAAATGGCTTGCATTATAGGCCACAGTTCAAAGCACTTAAATTGAATCCATTATATACTAATTATATTTAGTAAGTTTATTTAGTTATTTATTAAGTTGTTTTTCAAACAGGTATTATTAAAATTTACATCAATTATGAACTAACATCACTTATATCACTTATATTTAGTACTTTTATATCACAGTTCATTTAAACATCAAATGTACCTTATTTAAGGCTTCTAATAACATTTCATGTAATAAATATACATAATTAAATTCTTCAAATAAATATTTCTTATTTCAAATTTTATTTAACTGTTTTCTTTTTTATCAATTAACTACTCAGACTCTTCACTACTTGACAAACTTAAATTTTGTTTATTAATATTTTTGCAGCTTTTTGGAAAGAAGATTTTATGTTTATGTCATTGAATTATTTTTTTTTCCAAATATATTTTTTCTCGGGAGAGATACTTCTTCATTTTTTGATTTTCCAAATATGTCTTGTGCTTCTTTCAATAATTACATTGCCTTTAGCTCACTTACTTTTATCATTTCCTCTTGTTGTTCAATCTT
>JARUHE010163508.1:0-14000 GCA_031471125.1 Archaeomysis grebnitzkii | reverse complement strand
TCAGCATCTGTTTTGCTTTGGGCCCATCTTTGGGTGCATAGTCCTTGGCTCTTCCAGAGTGAAACTTTTGTCTGTTCAAAGAATTTAGGTTTTTTAGTGAATGGTTCGACTCCCACATAACTACCAGTTAGGCTTGCTTATAGACTGACTTGGTGGTTATTCGGCGATTATTTTCCTTGGTTCCGGTCCCAAAAAAAATAAATCAGACCCGCTGTATAAAAGCCCCAAATATTTTTATATTATTACGTCACAGGATTGTGCGACTGCCTCAGCTATGAAAATCAGGTAACATTTATTTACAATATTGTTTGTATCATTGATACCAACTTTATTTTCAATAGATTACCACATAAAACGTTACTCATGACGTATGGATGTGCCGTTGCCATAGCAATGTTAGCATTAATTGTCATCTCTTAGTGTGGTCTGTGGTACACGTCTAAGGAAACATTCTGGGAGGGAATACAAAACTCTGATAGGACAGTCAATCCTCTAAAATTAAAGCACCGCATTGTCTTTCTCCACTGTATCTTCGAGGTCATCAATTGAAATGGTTAACATGTCAAACACTAATAATAGATTTAAGTGTTCTGTAGACGTTTAATTCATGTATGCTGTTGTTATGTGGTATGTTCATATCATATTAGTTACTTAAAATCGTTTTCCCCGAAATAATTTGCATCTTTTTAATTGATCAGAACTGTGAATTCTTATTCCATGAGAATTATCGCTATTCACTCAAAGAACAAGAATGTTAAATTATATAGTATCCTTTACATCTTTGGACATTATACCATAACAATTGGGTAAAATTTTTACAGAAACAACTGTGGTCTCGTGTGGAAGAAGCTGATTAACTACTAAATGGTAAATTGTATAATCGTTCGAATTTACCAATGAAAGCTAATTTTTACCATTAACCTGTTAAGCGTCATCCATCGCGAACTTTTCTACGTCTACGTCTATCAGTGCGTATTTTTTTTATTATTTCATACTTATGAATTTATTTACTTTTGTTTTATTATTCTTGTATTTCTTGATAATTTTTTTTATCCATATTATCATAAATATATATATTTAATAAATGTTGGAATAATTAATAGATTAAGAAAAAGAAAAGAAATAGTTGATTTCTTTTCATTTCTTCATTTATTTATTTATTTACTTCCAAATGTACTCAGAATGTTGCCAGATGATGTTCCTATGATTTTCTATAGGAGTAAACATTATATGCCATCGCAAACAGCTCCAGATTGACTTTAAAAATTGAAAACTGCATATATCGTCGAGATCAAAATTGTCTTTTAGTAAAATAAAACATAATTGTTTTACAAAATATAAGAGACCCTCCAAAAAATATGTTTTCTTAGACGTTCAAAGAAAAACATATTCATGGGGTGACTGAGCTAATAATTTATTTATTAATTAAGATTAATTTTTGTTTTAATTGCATTATACAGGTGCCTCTATTTTAATTATTTATATTAAAATTCATTGAAAATAGCTATAGCTTGAATGCTTTAGCGTAGAATTCAATTCTTAAGAATGTTAGACTCAACAATGGCAATCTTAGTAAGTTAGTATAGCAGATTAGAAAGCACCTCCATACTCTATAAAATTTTATTTGAATCAACATTTCTTGATTCAACAAAATCTTATAACATTATGTCAATGTGAATTAAATCAAATTAATTTTGGTCAAGAACGTGGCTTTTGAAACTGGAAAATGATTTCAGAAATTGAAACTACAAAACGTTCAATGTGAAAACATAAAACAAATGAATTTTATGACAAACAAAATATAAAACCTTTTTCTATTAAATGCTAAGAGTTGAGCTTTCATTGATAAATTTTAGTTTCATCTTTTTATAAAACTAGTTATAGACTATACCAAGTCGCAGGGTACCAACAAATAGCTTTACATTTTACAGAGGACGTTCGGTTTTGATCGTTTTTAAGTTTTTACTGCAGAAAAAGGACTTTGTGCTAATTTTTGGATTACAGAGGACGAAAAAAATCTTGAAGGATAAAGAACCTTTGTTTTTGCCAGACACCATGCCAAGTCGTATAAAAAATAAAAAATAATTTTTAAAAAGTGGTTGCACCAAAACTCATGAATCACTTCAGTAATATTATGTAGATAAAAAAAAGTAGGTGGTCTTACTCAAAGTTTTTTACTTTAATCTTTTGTTCTAAAAAAAAATTCCAGTATATACAACAAACAAAATGGCGGTACAGTAAAATACGATCATAGCTTGAACGTTGTGACTTATTATATGATTAATTGTAGCTCACTTGTTGATAAAGTCACTAACAAAATGTATACACTTAAAACACTTGACTAACGTTTTATGTTCAAAATAGTCAAATTTACTAACCTTTGTTAAAAAAGGTTAATCAATTTGATGATGTTAATTTTGACTATCTTAAACATAAAAGTTAGTCAAGTGTTTTCAGTGTATGAGCTCTTGACACGAATCGTCACAACTACAATTTTTACTGTTTTTTTATCTTCTAATCAATAATTAAAATTGGAAAAAAATTTCATTATGATTTGTAAATTATTTTTGAATTGATAGAATGAAATTCAAATTAATAAATGTTTAAGGTTAATTATAAAAGAAATAAAGTTAACTTAAGAAAAAATAAAATCAGTTTTTATTATCAATTACTAATAATTCATACTTAATGAAATTTAAAATTTATGGTCAATTCAGTTGGTAAAATCTTTCTTGTAATGATAAAATAAAATAAAAATTGTAAATTCTTATGGTTATTTATTAAATAAAAAATACAGAAAAATATAGTACGCTCTATTACGATAAAACTATTGAGGTTCAACCAACATTGGAGAAAACGTTTATAAAAACAACAAAGAAATGTGGCGTTATATTGAATACTTCTCTTCGCTCAGACTCACAACGATGCCAAACGGTATCTTCCATTAGGATTTCCCATTATTTTATCTCTTTACTTAAATATTCCTTTATTGTCAGTAATACAATAGAACTCCTGAGATCCGGACTTTAGCTTTGTCCAGTTCTCAATCCGCGGTCCGGTTCACAGGTAACATATTTACATTAGATATCCCTCGAAACATTTATACAGAAAATGTTTCAAGGGATATGTAATGCAAATATGTTACCTGTGAACCGGACCGTGAATTGAGAATAGGACAAAGTTGAAGTCCGGATCTCAGGAGTTTAACTGTAGGTGTAATATACTTTTCCAATTTCCTGTTTAATAACTGTCTACAAATCGGAATAAAAAAGAAGAAAATATCAATTAATTAAATATTTATTATACACCAAACTACGCCATGGCTTTTGGAACACCCTGTAAAATATTGGAGATAGACTTTCGTTATTAATTTTATTAAGTACCCATACATTTTTGAAATAAGTTGTGTTTTTAAAAAAAACGTCAGTGAGAAGATTGAATAATACAAATTTAAATTTAAAATTATGTTATAAAGAAATTATTTTAAAATAGCGTGGTTGAATTTTTAATTTAAAATCGAAAACACATGACCAAATAAATTTATCTCAATTGTTTTTATTATTCAAGCTATTCGTTAATTGAATATTTCATTAGTGTTGTCTTTCTTTACATAATAATATTTTTGATATTTAACCCTAGTAGCATCTATCCCTAGTCAGTGGCTGATCCTTAGCTATATAACCACGATTTAGTGGCTATTCTATGGTTCTCTTGGAAAATAACCAAGAATTAGCCATTGAAATGCTACTAGGGTAATACTTGTGCAAATCATTCAAATGTAATGTAAAAAAAAACAGAATTACATTTTATGATAAAATGTTTTACAATCAAAAAACTTAAAATTTAACCTTAATATGAAAAACAGCGCGGATAAGAAATCTCTTTGGTTTGTATTAAAAATGGATTAATAATATACATTATATACACAGACCAATATATACATAATAGTATAAACACATACAATACAACAGCTGTCATGTAGACAATCAAATTACAACACATCTACGATAATTTATTAATTTTTTTTAGTAGCTTTACATAAAAAAAGTTTATACGTATAATTTAATCTCAATAAACTCTATACAAATACAATTTTGTAGGATTTAATCATGCACCAAATACCAAAGTTACAGATATGAGGTTACTCATAATTATAGTGATTATTTACATGGCTCATCAATAGGCCAAGTGAAGTTTAAAGAAATAAATTTATTGTTAACTGGTAACATAAAATTAAAAATTGTTTTAATTTAAAACCGCAATTGTGTCTCAACAGTTGGTTAAAATTGTTCAACGATTAAGTTTTATAAAAGATATTTGAGGGACCAAATTAGTTATACTGTATCAATAAAATGTCTGTAGTATGGATCGAATATATGGATCGACAAGGCACAAGTGAGGTAAGCTTTATGTTATTTGAATGTGGGTTACCTCACTTGTGTTTTTAACAATCCCTATATAGATCGACAATAGCACAAGTGAGGTAACTATCGTTCAAACAGCATAGAGCTTACCTCACGTGTGCTATTGTCTAATATATATGGATCGACAATAGCACAAGTGAGGTAAGCTCTATGTTGTTTGGATGTGGGTTACCTCACTTGTGCTATTGTCGATCCATATACCCGCAAATATTTTATTGGTTTTTATAAAATATTAAAAAATGCGAATGTTTTTGTTTTATTTATAAAGGTGATTGAATAATTGAAAATTGTTAATTTCAAATCATTTTACACTTGACAATGACTTTTATTTCTTGTGCGATAATACTGTACCGACCATTAGCACAAGTGAGGTAACCCTCATTCAAATAACATATAGCTTACCTCACTTGTGCTATTGTCGATCAACATTATGTGTCAAGTAAATAGAACATAGACAAAAGAGTGTCCGAGTAGAAGGAAGCTTTGGACATTTTCAAATGTATACATGTTCAATACACAGAACAACTAAGAAATGTCAATGGTTTTTTCTCTGGAGAATTACCACACCAGAAATTGCCGTCCAAACCATTTGTTTTCATTGTTTAAACCCCCCAAAATTGAAAACTTCGTTAAAATTTAGGTAGCAGTAAGATAAATTTTTATTTATTTTTTAAAATAAGATACAGAAATGAACTCTGTTAAGTTATAAAGGTAATCAAATAATGTTTGGTGGTAATTTATGGTGGGGTAATTCTGCAGTATTCTGCAGGGAAAAATCCTATCGAACGCGTGTTTTGATTTTACTTCATGAAAAATTACTTTGAACCAGTGCAGTTCAAATATTTAAAGTTGCTTTACTTTTGACTCAGTACAGTCAAATATTTCAAATTGCTTTACTTTTGCGTTACAATTACTTTCAAACTATTTTATTTTGGACGATTAAAGTTTAATTCAAAAGGCTGTTGATTTTTCCATGAGCTTACTTTTGAAACTTGTTTATCGTCAAATTATTAGTGGATCAATTGCATCCTAATAGTACGAAAAATTACAATGGCGTCCGGTTTGGTAGTTCAATCGACATGTGAATTTAATGATAAAGCGGAAAGTTTAACAATAATTTTTGCAAAGTCAATAGAATTGAGGCCGATGTGCAATCTGGAGTTTTTTTTAGCGTCAATTGGGGCAAAGATATTTGCATTATGCCAAGAGTTGCTGGTACATCATGAACTGAAAGATTGTACTTTGGGACACATTGAAAGTATACTTAAAACTCATTATGAACCGACCAAATATATTATTTACGAAGGTTTTCTTTTCTTTTCTAGAAATCAAAAGCCTAATGAAAGTTGAAACGTGTACGTTCACGCTCTGACAGCTTTGGTTGTTACATGTGAGTTTAAGACATTTCTGATAGACATGTTACGTGATAGATTAGTTGTAGGCATGAAAAATCAAAAGATTCAACGTGTTTTGTTGGGAATTCCGAAATTAACGTTTGACATAACAATTCGCGATGGAAATGCAATGGAAGCTGCCTGACTTGAAGTGAATGCCATTCAGAGTGGTCAAGGTTCATGCAGTGCGTCAAGCGAGGACAATTTTTTTCGTTCTCTGAAAATTAAATTTTATCAAATGTTCTTCAAATTTTAAGTTTTTAAATTATTTTTTTCTTTTTTAAGGAAGAACAAAGGTATAGACTTCTTTTTTTCAATGTGATATTAATATTAGTGTGAATACATCAGAAACAAGTGCAGAAGGGATAATTTTAATGAAAAATATACGAATTTATAAAATTGTTAAAAACATTAGAACAAGATTTTGAGCGAAAAATGTTCTCCAAGAGTTATGAAAAATGTTCTCCGAAAATTTCTTAAGACCCTTCTGACGCATTAATTGTAAATCTAATAGGTATCCGGCCAATAATTATAGTTCAAAAATGCAAAATAGAAACGAAAAAAAGTTCTTCTAATTATTATTCTTGTTTTTTATGTGGAGATAAAAACCATTTAAGGGTTAACTGTAAATTTGAAAATGCAAAATGTCACAAATGTGGTTAAGAGGGACATATTAGTTACGGTCGGATGCAAATATTTGCAGTCAAACCTGCAGATTTATAGATTTTACAGTTCATTATGCATCCGTGAATTTATTGTGTGGTACGAACTTTATCAGTGACGCTGTTTTTTATGATACATGCGTTCATTACAAGGTTAATAATTTATTTATAATTGTTTTATTCCAAAATAACTTTGTAATTATGTGAAATATATTTATTTTTTATGAAATGAAAACTTATATTCGATCATAAACAAACGTACACTTTAAAATAGAAAAATACTTTTTGGCATACAGCTGAACTGATAAGGTTCATAACTCTCCCAGAAGAAATACGTTGTACGTACGTACGCGTGCCAAACGTACGTTGTAAAAAAACATACTTTCGGTGCGTTTTCTCACAAAATATGTGCTTGCTTGGTGCGTTATATTCAAAAATAAGTACATAAGTGTTTTTGTAGATACAACGTGCCAAGTACATGATTATTTAGTTCAGGTACGTAGGGTACGTATAGTACGCGTACGTACTTTTCTTGGGGGGAATATACAGTAAATTCACGCTTGTATAACGAGTTGCCAGCCGGGATGCAAAGTCTAGATTCACGGATGGAAAGTCTAGAAATTTACAGTTTTGGATGCAAATTTTCGCATCTGCATCTGTATCCGACCGTAACCATTGATAGCTACCGCCAGAATGGTGAAACGCAACTCTTAAATGAGAATTTGATGCAGGTGGAATCAATCAATTTAAGAAAAACTTAAAAGGTATGGAAGGTAAATGAATATTGGTACACGATTCAGCTTAGTTTTTTCTAACCAGACCCATAAATAGGTTGAAGTTACATTGCATGGTTGCGTTTCAGTGTCCAAGCGATAACTATCGCTGGCACGATCAAACGCAACCATTGTTGAATTTATTTTATAACTGTTATTATATTTACAATCTTTAACTTTAATCAAATTATGACTTGTAATAACTCAAAAAACACCCCCACAAGAAAAAACGTTTTACCGTTGGTTACTGATTGTATGTTCAAGTGAGACAAGCCGGGCCAACCAAGAATTGCCTGTTATACTTTATTTATTCTTCATACATATTTATATACAGCTGTGTGATCAATGGAGTCTTATCACTTTTACAATCTCCATATCCCTGTAAAAAATATACATGAAATAAATTCTGCAACATTCTATAGTATTATTAAATCAGCGGGTTTGCATACTCTTCTTTCAATAAAATCACAACCCGCCGTTTTAAGAGTCTTAAACACTACTTATGTCCCACAATCTTAAGAGTCTTGAACACTACTTATGAGCCACCATTTTGTTATTTGTAATACCCATACATCCCACCGTGATAAGCATGGTTAAATTTAAAATAAGACTCTTTTTTGGCCGGTTTATCCCAGTGATTTAATCAGTCGACTAAGCCGGCCAAAAATGGTTACGTTCAGATGCACATGCAAAGTGTTTCTTACATGCAGGATGAATGTAAAATATGTTTTGCATGCAAAAACATGTTTTACATTCATCCTGCATGTAAAATCAATTTTGCATGCAAAAACATGTTTTACATTCGTCCTGCATGTAAAAACCACTTTGCTTGTGCATCTGAACGTAACCAGCGTCTTCTTTTATTCTTTTTTTTATTGTTTTAACCTTTTAACACCTGAACATTTGTTATCCCAAGGTCTGTAATACAATAAACTTTGCATTGAAATTAACCATGCAGTTATCATTAGTTTGTCCCTACAGGCGTTAACGGGTTAAGCAACGGGTTTGCGAGATAGCCCGCTACTTTAATGACCATCAAAAACGTGGGTGTGTTATCAGGGAAGGCGTTTGAAAGTTCACTGTTAAGGGTAAGAACTGAATAAATATGTTTATACCAGCATCATGTGCAAACACATTGGTAGCGTTCGATAGGCTTTTTGGTAGAAATGATTACCGAAACGTTATCCAGTAACTCCACTCCGGGTTTGCTTTACTTTTATTTCTCTCACGTAAGCGATCCAGGGATCGACGAATCTGTAGTTTTGATTAGATAAATACGCATCCGCTTCTGCATCCGACCGTAACCACTAGCTGTTTGCCTATGCAAATGACATAGACCAACCAAAAAGTTTGCATTAGATCCAGTGAGTAAATATCGTATAAAAACTCAAAGGTTAATTTGGTTGAATGAAGAATACTGGCAAATCAACTCACACAGACATCCATGTTCCATAAATAAATCTTCCACGTCAACATGCTTGACCTGAAAGAACTTTGTTCATACCACTAAATTGCATGTTTTTGCCTTAGAAGTACATGGTTTGTTCCTTAGCCACGTCAAAAGCATGACGTCATTCAAAACAAATCATAGGTTGCTATAACTGGCAACTGTGCTGAAAAAGGTACAATATGGGGGGAATAAAATTCACCAGCTTATAATAAAGTTTCTTCATGATTTTTACAGTTTATAATTATATCTAATTAAATTAAAATTCTATTTCAGTGTAACTTTCATAAAATAGTTGATAAACAAATTTTTTTAACAAAAACTAAAAACTAAAAAAAACTACACGCATAGGGTAATTACTGAGAAGTTTCTAACTGCGTTAACGCCTTTTTAACTTGTGTTAAAGTGATTGATGTGGGTGTTGGGAAAGTAAGAAATTTAGGTAATTATTTCTTTAGTAAATGTTAATTTGTTGTTTTTTCCTTCACAACATTCGTCATAAGTGAAGCTCAACGATAGAATTGATCAAATTTTGATTTTCTTATTAAATGCAACAATTTTGACAACTTTCACAATTTTTTCAGTGTGCCAAAATGTTCTGACAGATCACACAACTGTTATGACATTTAATGGGAGATTTAGGACTATTTTGACACTGGTGGGAGTGTAGAACTGCACTTCAGAGTAAAGTGCTAGAGAACAGGGTGTCATTTTTCAAACTTTTGGCTTCATGAGGGCAATGCCTTTTTGGTGTTTTTTTTTGCTTTCAATACAGAAATAGACCACTTCATGACAATCACAGAAAACACTCATTTATGACACCCTTTTGGAAAATTATTTTTGAACTTGTAGTGGATGAAAATTTTTGCCATCATTTTGGTTATCATTGCAGAAATAGTACTTTATAGATTCATAGAAATACTTGAGGAGAAAACTAAGGCACCAAAATATGTTTTTTTATTTGATGAATCTTACAATGGTCACCGAATTGTACGACAATGGTATATTTTGGCAGGGCGCTAAAATATAATTTTCCATTTTAAAGAGTACGTTTGTTTTTAATTGGTTTTGATAATTTTTCAGTTTTTATTGCAGAAAAGGCCACTTTGTGCTGTTTTTTGGGTTAAAGAGGACAAATAACCTGGTTTTTAGCACCATGTATTTTGGAATGCACAACTAGGTAGTGTATAATGGAATGCAACTGTAACTGCTTATAAAAAAATTATTAAAATAATTTCCTTTTAAAAGTATTAGAAAAGCTACAAAAAAAGTACTTAAAATTGGAAAGGTACTTAAATTTTAACCATTTATTTATCAAATAATTACAATAATACTGTTTTTTTTAAGTTTCTCACCACGGGAACATATATATTTTGTTGTATTTAAGCTTTTTGCGGAGTGATTTTCAAAACAAACCCCTATTAACCATGTTCAAAGTTCCTTCACTTTGACCAAAATATTAAATTAACTTATCTAACCTAACCTAACCTAGCATAAATATGAACAAACTTTAAATCCTTGAAGTTGTGGTTTAAAAAAAACACTACTAAATAAGTTATGACCTGTAATGTAACTGTAGAACATCATACTGCATGAGTCAACTTAGACCTTTATTTTTGCAAAAAAACTTGATTTAAAAATTTGGAAACCATTAAGATTGACATTTCTTTTCAAAGCGGGCATTCATTTATGGCAGTTTTTAGCTCTCATTACAGAAAGACACTTGTTTAAAACACTTTTAGGCAAAAGCCTAGATTAGATGAGGTTATAATAGTACTAAAAGTACTAAGAAGGAACCATAAAAGTACTGTTCTCAGAAACCTACTTTTAAATATAAATTATTTCACTCATTATGTGAAATAGTACCTTACCTTATCTAATCTAGTCATATCAAATCTAACCTTACCTATTCCAGGGTGTTAAAAATTAGTGTTTTTTATGTTTGAGATTTTTATTTTTGCATTTTGTTTCCCAAAATTGTCACAAAGTGGCCCATTTCTGCAAAAAACTGAAAAAATAGCAAAAGTGTACTGCACTTCCAAAGCCAAAATTTAGAAAATTGACATCCTGACCTAATTTAATCTTACTTAATCTTATCTTACCTTACCTAACCTTACCTAACTTTACCTTACTTAACCTAACCTAACCTAAAATAAATCACAAATAAAGCCTAAAGGTTGACATTAGAGAACTAAAATAATTACAAATTTCCATAAATTGATTGTACTCTCTTGTTAAATGTTGCTTGAATTGATTAACACATCTAAAGTAGACTGTAGCCAAATTTTATGATTGAAAAGGTCGAAAGAAATCTTGAATGGCTGAAAGCATTGTTGTTGGTACACTTGAGAAAATGCTCATTTCTGGCACCGGGGCGGCATCCTAAACTTGAGAGTGCCAAACACAGCTAATCCTATGTAAAAACTGCTTAATATATTGTTTTACAATTTAAATAATTAGGTTAAAAACTTACAATGGAATAACTAAACAAGAACTGTCATTAAAACTAACTTTTAAATGTTTAAGATATTTTTGAAATAATTATATGATGATTTAAGGGGAAAGGACCTTCACTTACAATTCATATGTAAAGGTAAATTCTAGAACAGGGGCTGCCTTTCCATTAAATAACCCTACATAAATAAAAGGCACTTCAGCAACTACAAAGAACTAACATTACCTGCTCCAGGCCTGCCAATACTTCAGGCTTCCACATTGTCCACTCCAATAGCCATTCCCATGGAAAATATGGCAAACAATGCTTTAAAGCATTGCCCTGATGTGCTTTTAATGCAAATAAAAGCTGAAATTGTCGGAAATGAAGTTTCAAGCCTCTAGAGGGAGTTGGAAGATGCATCCTCTTGCAATCAGGAGAACATAATTATTAATGCAACATCTAACTCAATTTCATTAAAACACACTAAAACATTTAAGAAAAACATCTCCCATGCCTAAAAGTTTGGTGTGGGTGGAAGAGGGTTTCTTGCCCCCTACTATGGGATAGTGGATCCCGTTTTGTTTCGTGGGTAGGCCCATGAGGTCTTCACCCTCCTTTTTTAATTTTTAAAATAACATTTTTTTTACTATATATGACATGACAATTATGTATTTAAATGTAACTAAATCTAAACTTAATAATTTAATATGAATATATTGAAATGTAACTATAAATCCAAACTTAACAATTTGTGAAATATAACATAATCAAATGTGTAAGCATAAAAACTAATGCGAAGATGAACCAAACTTGTAATGGCGGGAGATGTGAAATAACAGCTTGGTGTCCTTGTTTTTCAAGGTGAACCATAGATTTCTGTACCAAGTTATTTAACATTTCTTGTCAAAGATAAAAAAATAACAATTTGTTAATAGTTTTATTTGCTTAGGTGATTTATGGATTCTTCCTAACCTTTACTTTTATTGTTGTTAGGGATTTGTGGACTCTTTTTTTTTTCAAAAGTAGATGACCTATTTTTTTTATTTTAGAGCAATGATCATTCAACATAAATAGAAGATCTATGCATTATGAATAATATATCTTAAATAATGTTTTTGTAAAATTTAAATCTATTGAAATAACTATTGTTTTTTGGTGTTTATGAACTTATTTTTTCCAAAAGTAGGCAATATTTGATTAATTTTTAATGTTAGAGCATTGGTCATTTAACACAAATAAAAGATATGTTCATTAGGAGTGATGTATCTGAAATATTTTTTTACTTCAATTAATTGAAGTAAATACATTTTTTATATGAAATTATTGAATTTAGAGCAATGATTTACAGGCCAATACTTTGACTTCCACATTGTCCATGCCAAGGATGTGGCAAACATAGCAAAGCATTGCTCTGCCACTATAAACCATTAGGGTTTGGTTATGTACTAGTTTGTTAAAATGTGACCTGTGGTCAGTGGCCTTGATTTTTTTATAGAATTTGTTTTTGTGTTCAATCAATATTTGCAATATATGCAATAAACTAGTTTATCAAATTATAAACATTTGAAAGATACAATGGTGCATTAGTTGCAGTCAATGATTGCAGCTGCATCTAGTATTGCGCAATATTATCTAGTATTGCGCATAACTAGATAATACTGTGCAATACTATCCAGTATTGCACAGTACAAGACACAGCTGCAACCAATGTCAAGTGATGATGCAATTCAAACCATCATCATAAATCCAGCCCATATTCTATTATATTTTATACTATATATTATTATTATTATTATTATTATTATTATTATATATATTATATATTATTATTATCATTATTATTATTATATATATATTATATATTATTATTATATATTATATATTATATATTATATATTATATATTATTATTATATATTATTATTGTATATTACTCAGACTTGTTTATTAGAATACAATAAAAATTTAAAAAACAAAGTGAAATACTATATATTAATGCAACTAGAAATTTTTCATTTGTCAATCATTTCAAAAATATAAAACCATGCAAAAAAATGTTTTAAGTATTTCACTTGTATAGTTATTATTCATACTCTCAAATTTAAAATTAATCTCAATTATTCAGGAATGAAATAAGATTTATTCGGCTCAAACTTCTTGAAAATGTCAATTATGGAAAAAAATATAAATTCTTTAAATAAAAAAATATATCAAAATTAAATTAAATTCTCTGTTGCAGCTGAAAATTTAACACGTACATAAACGATTAAAAACGCTAAAACAATGTTTAATCAAAAAATTTTTTTTGTTGCAGTTGAATGTTTAACACGTACATAAACGATGAAAAACGCTAAAAAGAACTTATCAAAACAAAATAATTTTCCTCCAGCTGAATGTTTAACATGTACATAAACAAATATAAATGCTAAAAACCTAATAAACAATTTTTTTTGTGTTGTTGCAGCGGAACATTTCACACGTAAATAAACGATGAAGGTCAAGGAGATAAACTGTACCGCTAACATAGCGTGGTCTCCAAAAGGCGTCGCTCCCATTTACATTGCATGTGGTTCATCAACCCAACAGATAGATTCTTCATCGGGTGGAGCTAATCTTCAGGTGAGGCTTTGATTTCTTATTTATCTAAAAGTAGAATTTGAAAATAATATAATTTAACACATTAACCACCTTGTAGCGGTATTTGGCATTGCTCTGTTACGCCATAAGTTCCCACCTTGGTTATGTACCACTGGTATACCTTGGTTATGTATCACTGGTTATGTACCACTGGTATATCATTTGGCGAAATAAAAACAATTTCTATTTATCACTGGCAGTTAACATGTTAAAAAAAAACATACCAT
>JARUHE010163397.1:0-14003 GCA_031471125.1 Archaeomysis grebnitzkii | reverse complement strand
ATACATTTAATACATTTAATACATTTAATACAAGAGTTTAATACATTTAATAGATTTAATACAACAGTTTGGTATAAGGTACATACGACACGAGTTTGTAAAAATGTTCGTACGTGAATCATTTTATAAAATTCCGTAAAAAATTACAATTAAGGATTTTCTTAAGCTCGTAAAGATCTTCAAACAATCCCATTTCTTAGTGATAGGCTCGTCTCAAATTTTTAATTAAGACAAACTTGGAAATAATGTTCTTTCAATATCAATTCAGGAGGGGTGGGTTTGTTTCAGGAGGGTATAATATTGAAAGAAACTATTTGTTTAATAATATTTCTTCGCTTCATACTTTTATGCTGTAAGAAACACTTCATTTATTACCTAGAAACTATTTTAGTAAACATATACACGTATTTATATTTTTTAATCTCCCACAATGCACTTTAAACAAACAGCACGTATAATAACCTACACTCCTAGAGATCAACCCATCACACCCATTTTTAAATCTTTACACAGACTTCTAAAATAGAATATAATATAAAATAGCTTTGCTAACTTACAAAGGTCTACATAATTTATCACTTGACTATATTTTTGATCTAACCATACACTATTCAAGCAGCCGGCAGCTTCGTTCAAGCAGCATGGGTTTGCCTAAGCCTGAGAAGGTGAGATTGGAGGTTGGCAAGAAGGGTTACTCTTACTCGGCTACGCATGCATGGAAATCTCTTCCTCTCAATCTTAGGTTGGCGGAAACTATTGGGGCATTCAAAGCGGGGCTGGAGACTCATGTTTTTAGAGTAGCATACATGTCTTGATTGTACGAGTGTGTTAGATCAAAGTTTGATTAAGTTTTTTTTATTGTAAAGTGCCTATGAGAAACTATTGTTTAGGCGCTATACAAATGAACCTATTTCTAGTATTACTATTACTATAAATAATGAAATAACATTTTATTTTGCTATTTTATCATTGGACATGTCAACCCATCCCTTCTCCCAACCCTCCCCCAATGTTCAATTAGAAAAGTTATGTACTTCATTTGAGTTGAGTCTGAGTCTAATATTTAAACTATCGTAAATCTATGCTAATGAAAACCAATTAAATAACACAATTTATATGATAAAACGTATAATAACTTTATGATTTCTGAAAGAACTTAAACAGAACAAAGTTAAATGCTGTTTAGTATTTAGTACTTATACCATTCATATCTAAAACGGCGTTAGTTGGTTTGTCCATAGACAAAAACATTGAAAAATTCCACTCATTTCGTGATTTTACTGTAGTTTGCTAAAACAGGTTCTTGTAGCTGTCTTTTGCTCAAACCTAACCTTAAGTTCTTACATTAATCCTTGCATTTGTAGAGCAAGATTATTACACCTAACACTGTATGCAACCGTTTAAATGTTCATAAGATCAGACTTATTGGATCTGCCATTCAATCAAATATATGCCTTTGGAAGTTAACTAAAGGCTGAACCAAAGGTTTCAATATATACTGATAATAACTACCTCTTCCATAATGTACGTGTAAACTGCATTGATGTTATTTCATGATGTATATTCTTAACAATTCGTATTACCTATTACGTTCTAGAAAGATTTTTCGTGTTTTAATTACTGTGAAATTTTATCTTTTAGTGAGGGATCTAAAACTGCTTAGCTATACTTGATATTATTTCTTTGGAGAAAAAATAGGTTAAAGTGAACAACATTATGTTTAACGCAAACATATAGAAACACGATGGTAACGTCCTATGACACATTTAAATGGAAACAAACATTTTGCGTATATCATTCACTGTCCTTTGTCATATTCAAATTATAATTGAGTATTAAATCGTTGGATCATACTCAATAAATCAATGAGCATAAAACAAGATTAGATTGATTGCATGTATGCACTTGTACAATATTATTGACCAAATTCATCTCTCAGCAAAGGAATGACCATTCCTGGAACGCATATGGTACATCATTCAACGCGACATCTAACCTTCTTTTAAATTATATCAGAAAAGGCGCTCAATCTACACCTTTGTGTAGGGAATCCCAAGTCCCAGCACATGAACCGAGAAAAAATGTGTTTTAACAACCGTGGTCACTCGAGGCGCAAAACGTTTTCTTGAGTGACCTCTTGTTCTCTGGGGAGCCCTTGCAGTAAATAATTCTCTCAATGTCAAGTCGTCTTCCGTCAAAATCTTCTAAATAGATATCAGACATGAAGGAAGTCCCCCAACCAGCCAGGCAAAAGGATCGCTATTCCCAGACATTGCAATTTTTCTAAAAGCACCCCGTGATTGACCAAGTCAAAAGCTTTACGAAAGTCAAAGAATATAAGATCCACAATCTTAACCTTATCGTATTCAATTGTTATATATTCGTATGTGAAAAGACATTGGTTTGTGAGTGATCTACCCATTCTGAATTTATATTGGCATATTGATAGGACATTGTTACTATCAAGATATTCTCGGTAGGCACAACAAATTAATCGCTCAAAAACTTTAGAATTAACAGGCGTGAGGCTCACTGGCCGGTAGTTCAGTGGATCACTCTGGGAGTATTTCTTAAAGATAGGAGTTGTATGAGAGGACTTCCATAATCTCAGGATAACCATATAGTTCATTATTCTATGAAATATGCAAAAAAGTGGTTCTACTAGAGCACCTGCATCGCACCTAAGCACAGTCGGATGAATTTAATCAGGACCCATTCTACTTGATTCATTTAAAACCCCTAACTCACCATACACATCCCCAATGCCAAACTCGGTGTGGGAAAGGATTGAAAAGATCAGAAAGACTATGAAGCCCATAGAATGCACCCAGCAGGAACTCGAACATCACAAAATAATCTTCCTACAGCGTTCCTCAATGATCAAAGAGACAACTCCATGTCTGTGTATTATCTGCCTCAGTATATGTCCATGAAATAGTTTCGGTTCTTGGGTGCTTGACATAAAAAGATTTTGCTCATATTCCAACAGATTTAACAGCTTAAATACCTTATAATTGTATTTATTACCTGGGAGTCATGCCAGGCACGTAACGACGCATCATATAAGTTTTCTAGGATTCAGATATTTTTCTAGCTAGGCTACCAGGCTTTCTCTACCAAGCCCAGAATCACCCTCTCCAGAAAAGCACACGAACCAAGAGCTCATTCCCTCAAAGACATCCAGGCAATTCAAATGCTTTAAAACATTTCGCCATTAATACAAAATCGCCAGAGTACTAACGACGTCTGACAGTCTCCGCGCCCCCACTCGACAAATATCCCTGAAAGGACAGTGTCCGCAATCCGGCAATGAGGAAACGACATCGACACATCCAATACGGTTAGCCTCAGATGTTAACACTAAGTCTAATACGTTGCCCGAGGAAACATGCATAGGTTGTGATAGTCCAAGTGAAAAGTACAGGTTCAAAACAGGGCATCATTAGGTGAGTCGAACCAGAATACTGAGGGAAGATTTGATTCTCCCACGACCAGCACTTCTCGGTCACATCAAAATGTTTCAATATAACTAAGAACTTCTAGATTTTCTTCCAAATTATTGGACGATGGTCTATATACGTTCAGAATATAAATACCAAATTTCATCAAATAAACATAGCATTAGGAGTTTTAGCAAATATTTTTCCCACTACTAACCAATCATGCAGATATAATCAAACCCTGCGTTTTCTAATATTGCTGATTGTATCATTTCGATAGATAGTATAATTGTTCAGTTTAAACAATGAATTACTATCACCATTCAGCAATCAGGTTTCATTTATTTCAAACACCTTCAAATTGTATTCAGTACAAAGATCAGGTATGTGAGTTAACTTATTTACAATCTAATGAACATTAATCAAACCAAAGGCAAGGTAGTAACTTGATACCCTTTTTCTATTTGCAACATATGTAAATTCCCTATCCATATATCTGGGTATCAGTTTTTTGGACTACCCTGCAACTCATCTAGCCTCACGGGCTATTGTATAGAAGGTTTCTTCTCATGAGCCAGGGCTTTGCAACCACAATCCTATCGAATGGGAGACTGCTCCGTCTACCTGCATTAGACCCGCCCCTCATATTCCAACCAAGGTCATCAATGCACGAAGAAGTTCCATCACTCAATATATTTGTCCTTTGTAAATCCCTTGAAAAGATGTTATATTGGAGCAATTGAATAATAGGCAGTCTTAAAGCTCGTTTTTCATTGATTGCATTTTGATGTGTATATGTCAAATGTCTTGAAATATATATTGATGAATAATAGGAATTCTTTCATGCAGTGGTCTTTTCTCATTGCTCAGTTCGGAAGGAGAAATTATCTATATTTGCATGTACAAGATCATTCCCAACTTAATGTCTTTTCCAATAATGAAACTGGGTATTTTTGATAATTTAGATACAAATGATTCGTTGTAGGTTATGCCTTCTATCATTACAAGTTTTATTACGTTTTCTCTATCTTGGACTTCCCTGGTTTCATTCCTAAGCGATCCCTTATCAGTATCGCGAGTGATGACATTACTGTTTTGAATTTCCTGCATGATAATACGTCTTAATTCCATATCACGCAATTTGGATTTGTCGGGACTGCACCTAAGCCAGAGCAGAAAGCTCTTCACACAACAACTTGAGAGCCACTAACTGAGGTGGTGCGTCCAGACTTGGGGGCACAGTGGTCCGTACAAACTGAGTCAGCCTATCCATTGACTCCGCCATCTGGGCCATTTTAGGTTTAAAATATGTAATTTCGGATGATTATTCTGGAATTGCTTATCGCGACACTTTTTACAAACATAGAGAAAACCATCCCTCAAGTCACTCAAGTCACTGGAATTAGCCAAATATCTGGTTTCAATTCCAATAAAACACGCTAAAACAGTTAGAAAAAGTCACTAAAACTAAAACTAAACTAATTAAAAAAAAACACCAAAGTTATCGAAAATTTCAACTCTCTTTAAAGACTTTAATCTTCATTTCCAGCATCATCCAGTAATTCATTAATACATTTTGATGTTTTCTCTGATCTCTCTTTAATTTTTATTTAGCCTAAATAGTTTTTCACTTTTCTTAAGGCAATATATGATTCATTTACTGCACAAGCAATATTTGTGTTCTTGAAAGCAGTCATAATAAGGTCAACCAAAAAAGGAGCATCACCCTCATCTCTTCTAAAATAAAGGTGGTATGTAAATTCTGGAAAACAATGGAACCTTTTAAAAAGTAACTCAATAGTTGGAAAACAAGTAAAATTGATTATAAGTGTGAAATTTACAACAAAGGTAACATGATAAAATCAGTTCTAATGGCGAACAATTTTAATACTGTTTGTTCTTTAATTTACTTTGTAGATACTTTAAGTGTATTTTTGTTTTGTCTGAGTTGTGTTCAAGGTCATTTTTAGGGCAAACGTGTCAACACATTGCACCGGTACTCGTGCACATCTTCAGTTTCCAGGAAAAAAAATGTTCACAATTATTTAAATGAGAAATGTTTACTTTCAATCCAGGTTTACTTGAAGTTCGATATCAAAATAAAATGTTGAAAATAGGTAATAGTAACACAAATGTTGAATTCGACATTGTGTGTTTTGATACATGACTCTTTCCTGGAATTTTTTAGAACCCTGAAATCCTGCTCGAGGATTGAATAATATTACAGATGCTGACATGGACGATGGAGTCAACCGATAAAGCTGTTGGAGCTGAAAAACAGACTAAACCGTTGGAAACATATATGTAAAGGGCGCCACAGCTGCTTGTTCCGGATTTGACAGTAGTGCTAGTGCGATGCTGCCTAATAGGCTTTAAGAATAATATGTTTATTGTCGTGAAAGATCTTTTGTTTTTGTTTATTCTAGTGATTATGGTAAAGTAGTAATTGATGTTCATTCAATTTATTTAAATTGTCTGAAGGGTTTTGTCAACCAGAATAATACATTAAATCTCTTCAAACCATTCCAGTTTCGAGAATAAAAATTTGCCAAGTTCCAAGTGAAAGGAAGAGGAACGAACCTGTTTTTCAGAATTTTTGATGACGATGTTACATGTGATAGAAAATAAATAAAAAATTTCAATTTTAACGGCCAACCGGATCCAAGGTTTGCTGTCTCATCAGGGCACGGTTTCTCCCTTGATTCGTATGGCTAACGATAGCCCAATAATATGGCGCAATTTATGTTAGTTAGCAGGTTGAAAAACGAAAATGGTTATATGATAGTATTAGAATTGGCTGAGGACATTTTTCAGAACATATTAGGTTAGGTTCTTGAAAGGTTTTATGTTCGTTCCTTTGTCTCTTTGCCTTTCAGGTGTTAGCACTACCACTGTACTGTCATGGTACTGTACTCTGCATGAATAAGGTTAAATGTAGATTTTGTTCGAGTGCGTATCCATTTGGTGATTCTCCCAGATAAAGAAATCCTGTATGTTATCACTGCTGTTGCGATACGCACATGACTGATCATAGGTTGTGTCGATCATATGCCCTGGCACAATATTCTGCAAGTATAGACAAAAATTAAGTATTAAGTGGCATCAAATTAATGCCAATGAGCTTTGCTTACGCAGCATTGAAATCCACCTACGTTCATATCCACTAAGCCACCAGATTTTACTGCACATGAACTACTTGCTGGTCCTCTCCGAAGAAAATTGATAAACTCGGAGTCCCACGCTAATAAGGTGATCCAGAGGTTCAACGGGGAGATACTTTGATGCGAACAAATTAGACAGGAAAGGATTACATGTTCTATAGAACACATATGTGGCGATGTGGGAAGAAGGGGCTAGATGACGTTGACATCTTAATCTGATCAAATGTGAACATTTTTTTTTATAGAAAATAGGCTTTGAAAGAGATCTATTTCTGATGATGGTTCTGTCATGTTGTCTGTTTGTGACGGACTATCTTCTTCTTTATGAAGTTGTATATATGTTTGTTAATGCTAATATGGTGGGAGTGTTCAGGTGGAGCGATATTTTTAGGAATGTGGGAGTTTGGCGATGTCTGGCTGGGGGAGGCTAAACAGTGACATGTGTTGCCTAAGTGTGTGGTTGTGGCATGAAATTGAATATTGTCATATGGAGGCAGGGTTTTAGTGCGATACTTTTATTTCAGATCTTAGATGTTATTTCGATAATTTTTTGTGCTTCCAGTGGCGATTGAGAGTGTTATGTGTTTGGGTGTTTGTATTTGATAGTGTAAGAAAAATTAAGCTATTTTGTGGTTTTCATTTGTATTGTAGCTTGTGCGAAACCATACTTTAAGAATAGCAATGTATAAAGTTGGGTTCATATATTTCTGCATTTATGCACTACTGTATTTTAATAAAAAAAATAATGTTTTACTATTAATGGTTTATACTGTCAAAAAAAATTTCACCATTAAAATGTTTTACATTGTCAATAAATATTGTTTACACAATATGTTGTACTATTATCCAAAAAGAATTAGGAAATTTACTGATACTAATAATAAATCTGTAAATTCAATTGCACTATTTCCAATTTTTCAGGAAACCAGTTAAAGTACTGTGGTAGAAACTTCTGCCCATTTTACTGGAATCCAATTTGTGCTTCCAATGGCGAGTTATATCGCAACTCTTGTGAATACCACCACGTCAAGACTTGTTTCCTCCCGTTGATAGAAAAAAGGAACTTTTTTTTTTGCGATAATTTTGAGGTATGAATTAATATTTGTAAGGCTTTATATTTATTTGTATTATATTGTATTATTTAAGAATTTTTTCATTTATGTATTTTATTTATTATTTAATATTTATGGATTATTACATTCTTAATATTTTTTTATAAATGTATTTATATATTAATTTAATAAATGTATTCATATATTTATTTATTTATTCGTTTATTATAAGTATTTGTTAATTATTTTTTTCATTCATCTAATATTTTATTTTATTATTTTACTAAATGTATTATTTTACTGATTTTATTAATTAATTTAGTAGGCGTATATTTGTATTTATTTATTGCTCTTATTTATTTATTAAACATATTTATTTATTTTCGTTAATTGATTATGAACCTCTTTGTTTAGTAGGTTTATGTATTTATTAATCTGCGTTCGGAAACCCAACATTTTTAAATTACTTCTAAGTTATTGCTGTTGTTGGTACTGGAACGATTGATGATCTGTGGACTCTACCGAAACTTTGTTATTTTGAAAATAAAAAAGTATTTCGTAGAAAAGTTTGTTTGAATGATAATGAAAAACATAAAATTCTATACTGATGTTAGTGAGCATTATTTTTTGTCAAACTCGTATTTAATTATTAAACATACATTGTATTACCAAGTTGAAATTCATGGTTAACCAGGATTTTATTCGAAGGTTTAGTGAAAAGTTTATTTAGAACAGATGAAAAAACTGGAAATTCTAAGGTAGAATGAATGCCTAAAGGACTTTCTTGTTAAAATTAATATTTTTAAATAATATATAATTTATCATCAAGCTCATGGTTAACAACTCTTTTTGAAGTCTTATTGAAAGCAAACCAATAACATGTGTCCATATAACAACATATTTGCTGAATATAAATGTGTTAAAAAACTTCATAATTTATAAAAATGCTGTATATACAAACCCAACTTTTAATGAGTAGCATTTAATCGTGCTTATTTATTTATTTATAGCTTAAATGTGTCTATTTATTGTTAAAGTTATTTGATAGTAGTTTTTTCCTTACTTGTTTTATCACTTATTTGTTTATTTAATTATTTATTCATTGACTTATTTATTATTTTACCTATTTACTTGTTTAATTATTATTTAATTATGTATTCGTTCATTTATATATTATTTTAACTATTTACTTGTTTAATTATTATATAATTATGTGCACATTCATTAATTTATTAATTTAGCTATTTCATTGTTTAATTATTGTTTAATTGTGTATTCATTCGTGTATATACTATTTTAGCTATTTACTTCTTTAAACAACTATTATCAATGGTTTGAGCAAAGTGAAAGAATATTTATATATAAGTGTGGTTTTAAGTTGTTGTTGTTTTTGTTGTTGTTCTTATCGTCGTCCGGAACAATTCTATGTTATTGACTATACTAAATAATTGTAAAGAATAAAATTTAGGGTTCTAACTATTTTCCGTTAAAACTAGTATTTATAAATATTTTAGTATTTTCAACAATAGCTTTTTATGTGTTTTTAACTCAAGAAATAATTTTATTTTTGTTTTTCAATTAAAGTATATTGCGTAAGCACGAACAATTGCCAAAATACGCCGTAAGTAAGATTTTCACACAAAATTATGCATTCTGAGTAATATTTAACTTTTCAGAAGAATTTTGGCTCTGTTTTCTTATAATGAACTTAATACAAATTTGGTTGATAACTTATATATTTTTAAAATAGTTTGTACTTTTTTTGCTAATTATTTACTTATTTATATATTTAACGTGTTCAACTATTTAGAAGTTAATCTTCTTTTTTTCTTTATTCTTCTATGTGTATATTTTAGCATATTATGTTGCTGTTTATTTCTGGTTCTGGGCCCTTCCTGTCGGGTGGACTACATTTTCCCGGATTTAAACCGTCACTCAGTAGGCATTGGCCCCAAGTGACTGCAGCTTTTTGATGTTATCTTTGGTTTACCTTAAACTTGTTTTCCTCTAATACGAGGGTAAAAAAGTTTGCATTTCTTTTATATTTTATACCGCGTCTAAATTTTTTTAAATTTTGTTTTGGAAAGTATTGTTCTTATATGATCTTTAGTTGTGGTTAGATCGCTGGAGACTGCATTGCCTATTATTATTTGGTTTCTGTGGAAGGAAAAATGTTTTTTATCAGTAGGGAAAGAAGGGTGAAACGAGACGGGTTTTTTATTTTGACTATGGAGCCTGATCCAAGTTTTTTAAAGTTTTGATGAATTGAACTCAGCATTTGTATCTCTAAACTATAAATTTAAGTTAGTACGGATAGTTTTTAAATTTCATTTTATATCTTTTATTAGCCTCTCCAGGAACAGGACATAATTTTTAAAATGAAAATAAATAGATTTAGCCCAAAGATAATGACTTAGCTTATGTAAGTTTTGAAAAAATGTATTATCTTCATTTCTGATCAACCTACTTATAGGCTTCTTAGAGAATTTGGTTTCAGACTACCTTTCGGCTTCTTTTTTACATTATTTTTTCTAATTTTTTAATATTCTCAATTTATAACACTTATACAGTAGTAAACAAATGTTTTCGGGGATTTATTGCCAATACTTATTAGTTTCTGGCTATAAAAATCTTGAATACAATAAAAGTACCACAATTACAAAGCGTCACATTTCACCCAACTTTAGTAAATCCATACAAAACATATCAGTTTTTACTTTTCTACAAATTAGATTTATATAAAAAGGAAGTTGAGAAACTTCTCTACAACAAGAGACTAATTTCATATATCTGTTTTAGTTTTTAAGCTACTCGGGAGGTTTCATAATCCAAATTTCATGAGTTAATTTTTTTCATTTTCTTGTTAAAAAATAAACACATACTAACTTAAGTATTATTATTTGGTTCATTCATAATATTAAACAATAAGCCTTTACCTTTAAAATGAGCTGTGGTCTATTTAACTTTGACAATTCTAACTGTTTTTAAGAAAAGTTAGCATTTTTGGTCATCCCACGTCTCTTTTCACCCTTCTTGACCCTACAGTGCATTATTTTATTTTTTTTATTATTGTTATTATTATCAATAAATAGACCATACGCTCTACTGACTTATTAACATAAATTTAATTGTTATTCTCATAGGTACAGGATTAATAGTGAGCTGAATTGGAACTCGAGCCGACACGACAGTGCCTAAGCGGGTTCAAGCTGGTCAATTTATAAAGTCAATAAAATGTATTTATATAAAAGTATTTTATGCCTATTTTTTATTTATTTTTGTAAATAACACAAACGAAGTTATGATTGCCTGTCTAACATAATCAACAACTAAGCACCGTTGGAAATTAACGTGGGCCACCTAATACAAATCAAGTTTATGGTGACCTACCTGACTAGATAAAACTTACCATGAATGTTAGTTGATGAGAATGGTAAACTTAGATAAGCTCTCATTTTTCTTGTAGTTTGGGTAGTAAACAATAAATGCCTGAAAGTATTATTAACAAATATACAAAGAAACAACACAGTTAGATCATGGTAAGGTATATAGTTTTGCATAGGTCGCAGTTCACATTGTTGGAAAAATAAGTACTAGTATTTCAACCATCAAAAATACTAAAGCTTAACCTGTCTTACATTTATGTGCTTAAGTAATGCAACAGTTGTAATCTATTAGTGACATTGTTAGGGTAAAATGTTCCATATCATAAGGTTAACAAAAACAGTAAAGAGAGAAATTTATGACCAAAAAGTGAATCTTAAGCTTATCTTCTACTCCTGTTTACTTAATATAAGAACCTTTTCTCATTCGAGATGTTCGTTCATTTACTTTCGCGTTTATAATTATTATATTGAAGAATAAATGTGTATTCACATTGACTAAATAGTATTATTCAAACCAAACAGCACGTATGGCCTTCAAAGATCAAAAGACTATTCAAACAGGACCAACTCCTCTCACTTGGTACACTGATGTACAAGTTACAATGAAAAATCTTTCAAGTTCTAAAGAAAATTAATCTTAGATATTCAGATACATTGCTTATCAAATGGCAGCTCCGATTTCAGACATTTTCAATTATCAAAATGATAAAATGTGAAGTAAACATTTATCATGAAACATTATTAAAGATTTATTATCAACGTTGGCTTGTCTTAGAAACAAACTGTATTATTATATGTATGCAACTGAAACGAATGTAGTCTCACAATAGTTTTTGTCCTCACCTAGTGATTTTTGATTTCATGAAAGTTGCTAAATTAGTAAATTGTAGGGTATTAGTTTAAGAATTTAACTCTAATTCGTTCATAATGTTTTCAAACTTTTACGTCACTCTCTATTAAAATTCATGTTAAAATGAATAAATGATGGAGCTTTCGAGCATGTGGCCTGTATGTTCGCATGCACGTGTCTTACTGTCATTCCAATTTAAAAATCAACCCACGAGAGGGAGTAGTGTGAAAGCCGTATCAAGTTATCAAATTCAATGAATGCATCAAACAAACGGTTTATTTCGACAAAACTGAGTTAATTGTACATTTAAATAACTTATCACAACTTTTTACAAGAGAAAAAAATTAATAAAATGTATTAACAAAGAAATAAATATAATTAAATATTCTAGAAAAATAAACTACGTTTCTGGAGTGAAAGTTTCACAATGAAATAATTCAATTGTTTACCGAAAAAGAAGATGATTTTACGTTAAATAAAATTGCAAATAGGTTTCTTATATTTTCTCATACCCTTTAATGTATCAAATGCAATGAAAAACACCTGAATAAAAAAATACATTTTTCAATGTATGCGTTACGTTTACCCCACGAATGAATAGACTTACCAGAAAACATAAAATATTGTTTTGTATATTTTGAATTTTTTGAGTTGCTTATAAGAACTTGATGTTGCATTTCTTAACAATTTAACTAAACATACGTTATAAGCTAATGTTTAGTGTTTTATTTTTCAATATCCAATGAAAAATAATGAAAATACAAACGTTTCAAATGTGTATCTTTCCAACCTCTATACCTATCTTCCAAGACGTTCTCCACCTCTTCAACCAGATATATTAGTAATCCTGAATGGATGATGAATAAGAATATATTAACAAATATGCTGTAACAACTTTCAGTTTTTAGATATGTTTGGGGGTAACATTAATTGTTGATTAACAAGTTAGCTATGTATATTAACAAATATATATCAGTGTATTCATACAGTATATGCATATGTGTACATCTTCGAAGAAACAATACAAATATATATAAAAAAATAACCAAGATATGAGTCATCAAACTAAGGTTACCATATCTATTCTCTCCGACGTTATCCACCCCTAAGCCATATATAGCACTAAACTAAGTGTTATGCCCAATATGCCTGTATACGTTAAAATATGCAAGTTACTTTCAGTATTTCACATTAAATCAGTATATATTCTTGAAGTATACAGAATTATAAATCCAATGATAAATAATATTGAATACGAACGTTTCTAATTTGTATCTTTCCAACCTCTATAACTTTTTTCCCAGATGTTATCCACCCCTAACACCATATATATTCTTCATGCTGACTAGACGATGAATAAGAATAAATAAGCAAATATACTCCAACAACTTTCAGTTTTTAAATATTTTTGGGGGTGTGCTACTTTAAGTGTCAAATAAAAAAATAGATATTTATATTGACAAATATTCATTAATATACTCAAAAGATATACATCTATATGTACGTGCTCGATCAAACAATACAAACATATATCCACCAAACAAAGATATGAGTTCAGAAACTAAAGTTATTATCACTTTTTTCAGACGTTATCCACTCCCTAAGCCATACATAGCACTAAACTATGTGCTATGCCCAATATGCTTATATACGCCAAAATATGCTAGCAACTTTCAGACTCGTTTTAAGATTTTTTTTTTTAAATTTGTATTGAGCTATATTGATATTTTTGAAAAGTGTTTAATGCCATAAAACGTAGTATTTCGTATTAAATATGTATATATTCTTACAGTATACATTATTATCTATTGTTTGATGTTCCATTTTTCAAAATCCAATAATGAATAATATTAAATATAAACGTTTCTAATTTGTACCCTTCCAACCTCCATAACCTTTTTCCACGACGTTATCCACCCATAAAATCATATTAATTCTTGATGCTGACTGGTTGATAAATAAGAATATATAAACACAAATGCTCCAACAACTTTCAGTTTTAATTTAACATTAAATGTCAATTAAAACAAAAATTATTTATATTAAAAAACATTTATTCATACAGCATAAGCTAATGTGTTCGTGCTCAATAAAACAATACAATAATACAGTAT